>JXWZ01013549.1:0-18077 GCA_000956215.1 Anopheles farauti No. 4 | reverse complement strand
TTCTTTTTTCTATTTTCTATTTTCTATTTTCTATTTTCTATTTTCTATTTTCTATTGTCTAATATTCCTTTTTAAAATTTCTCTGACTTGTAAATGTCAATAAACATTCTTTTATGTTAGTTGTATGTGTAGTTATGTTAGTATGTGTTAGTTGTGAGCTAGTTTTTTTACACAAACGAGCATACCTATCCAGCTCATTCCTTTCTCCGATTCCCATTCGCGATTCAAACAGGTGCAGTTTGCCAGCAACGAGGCTCCGTCCGCGAAAGTCCACACAAAACTCACGTGCCCTATCACATCGCATTCCACGTGTACACGTCAGAAATTAAGTATCATTTTGCCGCTAACCGTATTGCAGAGATCAGCAGCCCTTAAGCACCCAACAGGGGTACAGGTGAAATTGGACCGGAAAAGAACAGCTGCGCTGTGTCGAGCAGGGACGGAGCATTAAAATGGAATTAGTGCGTAATTATTCGCATGATCCACCGGCAGCCACGACAAACTGAACCGATTTACTGACCGGGATTTTTTCTCACTCTCTCCTACACACTTCTTGTCGCACAATGTCCTACTCGCAGTTTCACGTTCTACGTTAGTAAGGATTCCGTCGGACTCGGACGTCACTGGCAGCGGAGGCTACGGTCACAACAGATTTTAATTAATCCTCTGTCGTCGAGCTGCAGCGTGCTACGAACCAGCTGCTGGGTAGAGTTTCCGGTGAAACATTGCATCGTGGTACACCCAAGGTCGGTCGGTTGGTCAGTGCGATTGTATAACTTTTTACCGGCGGTAACCCGAAGGCCTCTGGCACTAATTACTTCTTACACTTGTTGCGAATACGAAAAGGTCGTCTTTTCGGGTACGATAATGTTGATTGTCTTACTGTGTCGAGGAGAATAATTATTAAATTTGCAAGGAAAGTTACGAAATAAGTTGCACGGGATTAAGAAGACTTTACTATAATGATTCTTTTCAACGTTCCAAGTGACTATTACATAGCAAGTGGCAATAACTAGGAAATGTTAGAAAAAAAAGAGAACATGCAAATATTATTTTATACGTCATAAACACGATATGACATAGGTTAAACTATATATATTGGGACAGGAATTACATTAGATTGTACTGATGCAACAGTTAGTAAGTTTTTAAGCAGCAAAATTTGTAAAATTCTATCTGTTGGGACAAAAGGTGAGCTATGTAAATGTTCTCCATTACGTAATACCAAATCAATTGCATAAGATAATATAAAAATATGCCTAAATATTAAGAACTGTATGGTGAATTACATGCAGTGTTACAAATGTTTGTTAACACTTCTTCTTCTTCTTCTATTTGACGTAACGACCGAAGTCATGCCTACCGTTTTACCGGCTTTCTAGACTAATTTTTACCACCATAGCTGGTTAGTCACTCCGCGCTAGGGGAAGATGGTCCGAATGGGATTATGGTACCGGTCCTGTCGTGTGAAAGAGTATTGAATAAAGCTATACGATCTATCTTTTTCAAATGTAAAGAAAATTTTCCACTAAAATTTATTCGGTTTGTTAAACAACAACAAACCTAATCGCTATTTTTTGTTTGTCTGCAAACCTGACAACCTGCGAAACGATGACAGAGGAAAGTAAAAGTAAATCTTTATGGAAGCGAGGCGACGGACGAATTCAAAGAAGCACCTACAGAACAGAAGCAAACGTTCATTGCGATAATGGTGACAACAATATCCTCCGGAATGTCCTCATTTTCTTACTGTCTATGGTGTATACGATACTGGATGACACGTACCACCGCCGCAGGGATAATACTCTTCATCAACAGCAGCATAGACTGCTTCCGAGGTTACCACGCTCAATGAAACTATCCGCAACTTAATTAATCTCAGCTTAATTATCTCCCCGTACAACCTAACGTTTGAGCCAATCTCTCACACAACGGCATATTTCCATGTACACCCAGTGAGCATGGCCGGCAGAAAGGCTTCAAGATGTATAGGGCAGTTTCTGGTTCTGTTCCTTTTCCCCACACCCGCAAGTAGAAAATGATGATTTCATCGGCGGCAGAAAGAGTCACAGAAAAAAAGTCTACCAGTGGCTGTGTGGCGAGCAGCACGTTTTTAATCGATGATTCATTATGCAGCGTGCAGCAGTAGTCGACAAATGCCAACATTACGTTTCTCAGAACAGGCGAGATGAGTTGTGCCATCGATTTGTTGCAGGTCTTATCCGTACACTAGCGGTGTGTTTGTTTACAATTTGTTTTTGTTCGTTTTCTCAGAAACTGCTGCAAGTTATACGAAGATACCGTGTCGACGAAAATGGAGCTGAATGTTGAACAAAGTCAACTACCTATTTGGTCTGAGAGGACTCGTAAAGAGTTAAACTATTGGACGGGACTTAGATCGATTTTTAAAATGTCGAGAATGGCTATACACTAAATTTATGCTTTGGTGAATGTATTGCCCTCCAAATATAAATGTATGTTTAACTAATTTTTTTGAGTTCTTTTTAAATGTTTTATGTGAATTTAGCGGCCCGGTGGTGTAGTGGTAGCGCCGGTATTTCACACGACGAGAATTAGCGAGGAGTGACTAAGCAGCTATGGTGGTAAAATCAATCGGTGGTGGAAAAAATTATAATGCCTGTCGATAAAACGGCAGGCATTATTATTGTGGACCATTTTTCAGATTTGTCGCATACATTTTCCGTCATTGACAATATTTTTAAAGCATGTTTCTGTTTAGATTTTTACAAAATATCTATGCTTTTCCAGAAACATACTTCTATTTTTATAATCACCTAGACCCTAAGGCACAGTCTAAACTACTTGTTTTTAAATTTCTTATGTTTCTTATATTTTAAATGCAGCAAATAGAAACAGCGCTTTTGTCTAGAGAGAAATTTCGACAGTTCAAATTTTTATCATTTGATTCTTGATTTGTTACAATATTTTTTCTACCATTTTTTAACCGTTCTGTAATCTAAAATATACATGTTTCTTTTAGTTAATTTTAATTATTTAAGTTTTACAGGTTTCACCGTAAGTGTTTCAGTTTTGTAAGGAGCTATATGTATTTACAAATTTCTCAATGGGTGCTCCCTTAAAAAAGTAACATTTTTATGTACTACACCAACATATTTAACATCTGACCACATCGAAAGCGTAACATAAGTAACTCTCACGGATAGCAGCATCAGAGTGATATTTAAATCCTCTTCAACCAATTTATTTTAATTGCTTTGAACGCTCTAAGATCAAAAACACACAATCGTATTAAGGGAAAACCCTTCTACAAAGGACTTTTGGATATTCTTGAGAACTACATTTCATTCTTGTTCCAGAATCAAAAAGCTTTGTCACCCAAAACCGTCTACGTTCAACAAAACCGACAAACAAATACCGCATTTCGTACACACTGATTGCGATGCACTCGCGTACAATCGGGAGAAGCTTAAATCAATTCACGAAATGCAGTTCCATTCAGCATCCATGACAATAACCCCCTTACGTTGCAGACGACGGTGGTTTCAATTAACTGAGCCACGCATAACGTATCATTTTACGTCTCTTGTGAGATCGTGTTCCACGACAACCGAAACCCACAATCACACAATACAAACAGCACATCGGTCGTGTTTAATGAACGACAAACCCAACACACAACACGCTTATCGGTGATTATGTATCAACGATAAGGAAAGCGATTTCTCCCCAGCAGCTTCTGTCATCGGACAACGAGGTGAAAATGCGACTGTCTGCGTAGTCACCGGTGGTTTCAGTGTAATAAATTGCGACAATATTTGCCTACGGTTAAAAGGTGCGTTTCGCTTGGCTGTACGGCGTTGACGACTGATGTTTGTCACGTTTGTGGTGGGGCGATGGCGATGATGGTGAAGATGATGATGATGCTGATAACAAAACTGTTGCACGCAAAACCAGCCGTAAATCAATATTTGGCAAGGTGCACACCCAGTTTTTGGCTGGGCTATGGCAGAACCTAGAATCTATTTGCACAGCTTACGAACCCCAGCGCAACCAGCCATGTACACTGTTGTCGAGGTTTGATCTTGCTTAGCCTATACAGAATTCTTCGAATAATGTTCGCTCCTCAATTTTGAGTCGTAGTAAACCATGCTCGAAAATTGCTGAATCGTAAGTTTGACAAAACGGTGAGCGCATCTTTTCATTTCGTTCACTGTTTCACAAGAAATGAGTTGAAGCGTTGTGAAGAGATTGTTAAAATTTACACAAAGAAAGCATTCCAAGGGATGATAGCATTCCTTTTCAAGCACGATTTAACGGAAGCATTTGCTTAATGCGTACCGCTCGTTTCGCGTCTATGTCTACAGACGAAATAGATCGATTTTTGAAGGACTTTTGTGTATTATTGTTCTGGTTCGGATACAGAGCTTCTAGATCAAACTTTATTGATTGAAAATGTTACAGTCATTCAACTGATTATGCATTCAAATTATTTAAACCGAACAAATTTTCCAAATTTTGTTCAAAATTTCAATAGTCTTCATTTCCCCCACTGTATTTCTATTAAAATTTTCAAATTCAATCTATGGATACCAATTGATTTTTTTGTTTGATCCTCAAAATAAAAAATAAAAGATTGTATAGAAAGAATTTATTGGAGGCGAGGATTGGAGCGAAAAAAACAGAAGAATTTATAAAATAAAAACATGTCAATGTTTTGAAGCAAAATCGCAGATGTTTCAAATTCAAGCTTCGATTGTATACATAGTGGTTACGTAAATATCACATAATATTACCTTGTATATTTGAAACGTTTAATCTTAAACTCCCTAAATATTAATCCCAATAGACTTTTTATTGCGATTTTAATTTTTTCACGATTTTTTGTTAAATTATCAATAAATAGTTGTACTTACAGACAAAGTTTTTTACAGCTCCTAGGCTTAATTTACAAAAAAAACTATCCAAAATTTCAAAGTTTTTAAAATATAACATTTTAATTAAAAATACCAGCGTGACATATTATTTTCACATATTTTGCAAACTTATTTGCTTTATAACTAAATGACTATTCCAAAACTCAGCAAAGCGATAACGCAAAAAAACTGCCAAGCAGTATTAAATCAACAGGCTTCATTTCAACTGGTCATCATGCTCTGAATGATAATGAATACAGTTCAATTTTCTCGAATTCATTTCGCGTTCTCACTTTGTGAACGTACATATTGAAGATTTCATCCCTACGATAAGCTTTATTGTTCCCCGGGTGTGATAAGAGAGCAATTATTTTCTATCAAACGCTTGGAAACCCGAATACTGAGTTTATTCAAGTGTCCAATCTTTAAAAGTCAAACAACATTAATTTCAGCTAAATATTTACAGTACACATACACACAAAAAGTACAACTACACTGTGCAAATTTGAACGCGTCTTTCATTGGAAGGTGGATTGATCGCTTCCACACCATTAGCAGGTCAGTCAACGCGATTCAATTTAATGGGTCGTTTTCGTGATAGAATGAGAATGTTCAAGCTAGAGGGAAGGAGAGAAAGTGAACGATAAAACAATTCTAGCTATATAGCATAGTGCCATTTCCCAAAATCTGATTTTTGATCGTTTTCCACGTCACCAAAAAATAGGAAAATTCTAACAAATTCGTGTGGATTATTATGGATATTCCTTGATTTTCGATTTTCTACATTTGAATATCAACTAGAGAACATCGGAAAATGCTCATTGGATTATGATTTGCAAGAAAAATTCTACACGAGTTCATTATTTTTTTACTTCTCGTTGACTCCCTAGCCAAGTTGATCAAGTTTTTTGTGCTGCTTCTTGCTGTTTGTTTATTCATCTATGCCTTCAGATGGTTTGAAATTGATACCGACCGTAATAAGACGGCGACCGCGATTCAAGTTAAACGTCATGGATATGGTTGGGGCACGTTTTATTTATGATTTCCACTTTCACTTGCGTTTTCCCACTTTCTGGAATCGTGTTTCATTTCTTGTAAATAAAAACGAAATTGAATTTCATTTATTTATCCACAGCTCTCGTGGTTTTTGAGTGTCCGATTTTATTTCTCCGCGAAATGATAGTCCTTGAAAACTCACTCTCCAGACACCCTCAATAACAAAATGGAAAGAAAAATCAATGACAAACACTGCAAAACCGTGTACGGATGAGAACGGGTATTGTTAAGGTTAAGGTTAACAGTTATCGACTATAACAAAGGATAAGCATATTTCCTATTATTACCTGTAAAATTTTGTATGTTATAACCTGTACGGAAAACTCCAAAATTTTTCTTTTAGAATTTCCAAGCGCTCTAGCTTGGAAGCTGATTGTAGTTTAAATTGTTTAGCTCAGTATTTCAGTTCAGCTCAATGTTCAGCTCGTACAAAATTGTAGCACGTAAGCTGTAGATGATTAATAAATGATTAAACAAACACTTATTACATATTTCATCAAAACTAACGATAACTTTACTTCCTCATTCAAGGCAAGTACCAGTGCGCATAATCGTACACGTCGTGCGCATATGTTATTTGAGGATATGTTATTTTGTTACATTGATAAAATAATTAAAAAAATAGGATCCAAATCTCGACGTTTTTATTAACAAAATATTTAAGAGTTCTTTAACATGATATTAACGTAATTCATCAAGTTATGTCGTATGGCTTAAATACTTATATTTTTAAACATATTTTCATAATATTTATTCAACATTTATTTATTCCACATTTTTTAAAACTAACTATCTAATTTTGTAAGCTACTTCTAGAATTTTGCGCCATAGTCGTTAGTAGTCGTCAGTAATATTTCACGAACGTTTTATTAAACAGTAGCTGGCCAAGAGTTCATGTATCAATGGTCAAAGTCCTTATAACATTCGGTTCAGATGAATTGTGCTATCCAAAGTACTTCAACGGTGATATATAATTGGTTGGAAAAATAAAAATTTCACGACAAACACAGCCAGGCTGTAAAACAATGTGATAAAAAAATCAATAAATAAGATTTATTGCATACTTCCATTAGTGAGCGAATGTGGATTTATACCGTTATACAGTGCAGTACTACCACCTGAAGAACACCTCAACCAATAAAGACCAACATTTCTACGTACGCAGTGTAACAGTCTAAAACAGACGTGAAAACTTTGACCCTGTTATTACCTTCTCTATCCGAGCAATAGCCTTCTACAACTGTATTTCTATTCCAGTTCATCTACCTAAGCTAGCAAAGGATTATTTTTCGACGTACCGTAGTGCGAAAGAATGCATACGAACCATCGCAATGAACGTGTTTGAAAACCGAAGCGATAGGAGAAAAAATATGAATGTAAATATCTTCAAATCAGCAAAGAAAAAACGTCACTAAGGGACTCACAAATCAGGATTATATTGGGTGGCACAGGATTAACGGGATGGCCATTTGAATAATTTTCATTTTGTATGTATCGAACGAAAGAATCTCACTTTTTTAAATCCGTTTAGTTATGAACAAAGCCTGGTTAATAAGCACAACGTGCTTCCATTATTACCCATTATCCATTATTATTACCCTGCGGAGCTTTTTTATCCTTTACGCTTCTCCATAAGCATCGTAGAGCATGCTTCTAGGAACTCAATGGATTTTTTCCAAGGCATGTAACTTCAGAAAGAAATAAATAACAAACACCCTTCAACGAACCGGTTAAGTTTTTACAGTAACTCGTTGGACTTAGGAATGTTTCCCTGCATCTAACAATTTTTTTCGCTCAATTTTTCTAGCATGCCGCAGGGTAGGAAACATGAACGATAGTCTATGCACGTCACCTAAATAAAGCGTTGTTAAATATGCATGTGAATTTTTATGTGTGCATATAGTTCTGCTATGTGCATATACGATGAAAAAGGATGAATCGATGAATATAAAAAAAAACTATACTTTAGAAATGCATTTCAGTAGATCGAACGAACTATAAAGCATGCGTCTAACATTTACTGGGGAAATTGAGTTCACGCCAAATCAATTGAGAAAAGGATAGGATAAGGATAATAATATAAATTTGAGTCCGGGATCAACGAAATGGCTGAAATAAGTGTAATCTTTTGGTGTAAGCAAGGTACTGGTGCGAGCAAGACGCTATCATGTAAGAAAAGGGTAGTTTTTGTCTTCTTAGTTTTCGAAGTAAAATTACACATTGGCCCTTTCTGTGTTCCAAACCCTATCCTGCGATGAAATCAACCTGCATTCGTGCATGTCTGCAAGGATTTCGACGTGCAATGGAAATTGTTGGCTCTGAGTCGCATAGAAAAATCGAATGTAGATGCTTTCAAACCGAGATTTGTTCCAATATTACACTTTACATGAATACCGCTTCCGATAAGGTTGTTGACTTTGGTTTATTGGTTATTCGAGGTTGATAGTAGGATTATAGTAATGTTGGCAAAGTGTACACCATCGCATATTCAACCATATTCAATGAAGCCTTACAAAGAAATAAATCAAGCTGGAAAAATTGCAAAGGAATAATTTGTACTCTTTGTAAGCCTCAAGCATTGAAAGATAAAAAATCTAATTATCCAGAAACATAGCGATATTTTAACTAAACTATAAATCAAACCATTGAGGCCAAAAGCAATTATCCATTAAGCATTGCGTATTGATCTGACCAATATATAACATTTCCCTCGATCTAAACCTTTGATTTTTTTTTTTGCTATTTAAACATCTGACCATTTAAAACGCCATTTTTTACATGGTCGTAAACACTGAACGCCATAAACGTAATTGCTCAATTAAATTATGATTACGCTAGTTAGTCCATTGTTCACAATTGTTTGTGTTTAGATTAAATAATTTCTTTTGAACCAGAAGCATTTATCAATTAATTGAATTAATGGGTTTTCAACGCAGCTTATTGTACCCATTCGTATTACTCTGTGTTCCGTGTAAGCCCATATGCTTTTTTATGTTGTTATATCATAGCAGTGGACAACACTATCAGAACATTTGTAAGCCCACGTTCCAATAATGAATCCGTGCTGAGAAAAGATAAGTAAGGAAAACATGCTTAGAAACACTTTTCGAAAACCAAACTAATGCGAAATATTTACGTGGCTCTTGACTTACTATCTTTTAAAGATTCGCTCAACACATACACAATAGGAAAGTTTAGATGGTAGTTGCTTGAAAAGTTTATACGTTCCCAATCATTCATACATTTGTATGCCTATTTCGGGTGGGTGGGGGGTTATAATGGTATAATATGGTATAATTTTTAGTACCAAACTACTCGAACATATATCTATCTTTCACAACGGTTAGCAACATTTTACTCGTAAAGAATATCAACCATCCTTTTAAGCATGCACATCGAAGCACGATGGACAAATAAAAAGTTGGCCAAACGATTAAACGGTTGAAAGTTTCATACTCACCTAATCCCCATACACAAGCAGGAGAAAAAAAATGTTCTTCTTCTCTTCTTCTGTGAGCAACCCGTTACAACAGCTACGGTGGAAATGTGGCTGCTGATGTAAATAGTTTTAACTCCTACAAACAACACTTTTTCCCCCTGTCTTACAATGCCGAACCTCTGCTTTCTGTTTTGCCCTGTGCTGTGAATAATTCGAATCAAAAACTCTCGCTGACATGTTTGTATCATGCAAATCACATGAACATAATACTGTGTTCTCAGTGCATATAGTTCGTGTGGGTGTTTGAGTTTGAAAAAGTTACTCTTTTACATCAAATAAGGACATATTTTAAAAAATACTTTCTTAAGAAAGCTCATTTTTAAAAAGCGTGCAAACTACAAAACTTTAATGACATATTTTTGATACCCTTCAATCAACTTGGAAGCATGAGGAAATAACTCTTTACACATTGTTCAGTAGAGAAAAAGAGATGGAACCATAAAATGCTACTTTAAATTTTAACTTTTTTGCGTGGAATAAAAAAATACTTACTTCATGCTACTCAATGTAAATTAAGTTATACTATAAAATCATTTCTATTCTTTCTCACGATTGTCAGTAGAATCTGTAGCTCTCCCAACCCTGTACGAACCAACTCGTCTACAAGGCAAATGAACGATTAAAAATCTGCTGGTAATGATATTAGTTTCACATCCTCAAACATCATCGTTCTATATTCCTCTTCTGCTGAAACTAGAGCAACCGATTCCAGCAGTTAAATAAAACAGCTGTTCAGTGCTGCCAGAGTCGGTGAATTGTAAAACAGCGATGCACTCAGCTTACATGTGCCAGATGCTGCTGCATATTCAAGAAAAGTACGGCGAGCTCATGTGCGTCAGATTTTCCTATAACATCTTCCGTTTTATTCGTATTGCTTAAAACTAATTTATGTAAGTCCGCTTTGCTCGCCGACTTGCTGCTCTCTACCGCCCGCCGGCTTCTTTTGTGTGTAAAGAGTGTTTAGTATGAAGAAAATAGTAATTATTCGGGGAAAGATGCGCTGAGCAAAGGATAAGTCCCCGTTCGCTACATTTTAACATACCGGGCGAATGGGTGACTCCTACGCCGTCCAACGTGTGAGTGTTTGTGGGGGAAGGGAGAGGGGACGGTAATGGCCACTCTGCTGCCCAGAACGAAAACAGAATGATAATTAATTATCAAACCCTCGCGACGGAACCGACCACCTACAAAAACTTCAATCCGGTGTGGTGTTTTTATGTCTCCAGTGGTTGGAAAAACGTGACCAACGAGCTTGGTGCTTACGTAACGTTCGGACATCGATGGAGATTTTTTTTTCTGCCCCTCAGAAGTAAGGTCGGATTTGCCGAGTGATCAGCACACCTCGTGGTGTAATGTAGGCTAATGAATTCCGGTTCGGAACGAGGCAATGAGGCAGGACACCGAAACAGGCAAGGTCAATCCACCGGTGGCGGTACCTTTTGACCTTTTTTATGCATGTCGTTGCGCTCGGTTTGCACGGTTCGGCTACGTCGTGGTTTTACATGATCCCTTTCTTTCTCCAATGTTCGTTCTCGTTTTTTTTCTTATTTTTTGTTTTGGATCTTCAGTACATTTCTACACTTAAAATTTCGGTCGACAAAAGAAGGTGTTGGCAAAAGCAATTACACGCCCATTCGCGTACATAAAGCTTGGTTTTATGCTTATTTTGCGGCCAACATCTTCAGTATCACGTTGAATGTTGTTCATTGTTCTGCGGTCTTATCAACATCATTCAACAAGTGCGTTTCTAGCTGAGATATATTTTCTCCGCAAGCTACCAAAACCCTCAAAAGTGAACACATTTTCCTCACGAACGAGCTGCCCCCGTGGAAACGATTAACTTTTCATTGGGAATGTACGCACCCCAGACAAATTATGCATTCTTTACTAACATTTTTCGTCTCCTCGCTGCCTATAAATGCTCCTAAACGCACCACTTCGAAACACTTAGCCTGACAGGCACGGGAGGATTTAGCATTTTTTGTGAGAATTTGTGGTTTTCATACTGTGGCTTTGAACGAGCTAGAAAACATGATGCTGCTAGTATGCGGCATGTATTTCGGACATAAATTGTAAGTTTTAGGTAGATGTCAGTTCGAGACGATGGTTGAATTTTTAGACCGTGTAATACACGCTCGTTAAAAACAGTGAGAGACAGTTCACAGCACCAAATGAAGAATTTATTATCACTTAGATTATCACAAACCTTAATCAAATGTATATATTCGTGCCTGAATGCGCTTTTAACACCTTAAAGTACACCTTATGTTCTATAAGGTTTTAATAAAAAGAAAAATTATTTATAATAAAGAGATATTCTAAATATAACTATAGAAAAACTATCAACTAATGCTTAATTAATTCTCAAAACATGTTTTGTATTACTACCAACAATTCGGTTTTCATGAAACGCATTCAGTAAAATTTAATTTGTAAATGATTCGTAAAAGCTTCTGCAAGTATCCATCGAAAATCCACTTTTAACAACCATTCATTTGTAGTTATCACACAAGCTAACATAATCCTTTTTTAACTGTATAACGAACCACCGTGTTACACTTACACGCATTTCAATCTGCCTGAAACCATTGGCTTTTTGGTACACTCAGCTTAGTTCGAGTAGGTTCTTTGTTACGCCATCAAAATCGCTAAAACTTCCGCTCAGGGATTAAACTTTATCCGAACTCGGCACGGAAAATAACCCCACGTATACGGGCGGATGTTTATGATTGATTGCATTTCACGCGAACGCATTCATAACTCGCGTCCTGAGCACAAACGTCCGAACGTTTCGGTGTGAGAAATGATGCAGTGCCGAGAAGACTGCATTCCACTAGCCTCCGGTCCAGTGCAAACCTGCAACCTGAAACGGATACAACCAGTCCAGTCCAGCACACAACACCATCGTCAAATCATCAAAACGAACCTACCCGGCTTTGCAGGTTCTCGTGAATTTGGGATATTTTTTTTTTGTATTTATCTACGCAATAAATTCTACAGCTTTACAGCCGCAATGGGGCTGTGCAAAAAAGGGCAGTACTTTAGCGTGATGCTGATGTTGTAGCTCCTTATCGAGCCGCCGTTTATTTTAGGGTTTTCTATTCAATGCACCGGAAACAACCATTTCGCGCTTCGTCAGGACAACTTCAATGAACGGCGAGTGCAAAATTGATCCATTTGCTATGAATGCATTCGTTTGCATCCGATTTGGACACAGTATGTGTTGACCATTGGGGTAAACTATGGAAGCTATTGCAAATACTCAACGGCACGTCATAAACAGTGACAAACTGTAATTAAATACTAATTCGCCGAATGAAAGTAGGTTATGGAAATGTTTGATGATTATTGTGCTTTTCTTAGATGTACGTATTCATTTATGATCGAAAGCTATACAAGCGTCACGGGAATTTTTGCTTCCTCTAGCATAATAAACCAAATGTAGCGACTAATAAATTCAAAATTTGCTTAAAAATGCAAAAATTAAATTAAGAGCTAAAAATATTTTTTATTTAAACAGCACTTACGGCTGCATGTAGTCTTATTGTCAGTGCCTACTTGCACTGACAGACATTTTTATTCTCCCGGCATTTTCTCCCTGTAAATGTAGAGCTTATATACTGTAGCCATGTTTTTAAACGATGTTTTGATCACCTTACGATCGTTCAAGCAATAAAATTAGCAAACGAAAGTGCCACAAAAATCATGAAACAGCAATCAGATTCAAACGATCCTTTAAATCAGATCCTTCAAATAAAAAATCACACAACAGATTAAGTACTGCCTCATTTTCCATTCACTAGCACCAGATAGGGCCTTCCGCCCTATCCTTCCTTTCCACAGATTTGGCATGTGTCAACGCCATACATACCCTCAAATTATACGCACTTTTCTCCTCACGGCGCAAGGACGAACGCTAGACCGAAGTCAACACACAATATTTCCGTTACGAACCTACCAGTAATCAACCGAACGTTGATTCGTAGGTCCTTCAGCTACGGTCGACCAGCCTACAGGGCTCACGTCACAAGGGTCCTTAGTTCTCAACAGCTTCGCGTGAAGGGCTTTCGGGTAGGGTTTGAAGATGTGGTAGAACTTCGTTTCGTTTTTCCGCCGCTCGCTCGCACATCTTCAAGATCAGCTTTCAAATCGACGAACCGTTCAGCGACCTTAGAGGACGCCTTTCTTCGCTATTTACTATTTCGCCTGCTTGTTCCTCCCATTTGTGCTGCTGTCTCCCTTCTTGGTGTTTGGTGAAGCCGCTCACGTTCCATGTGCGTTTGTCATACCCCATAAGGTAAGGCAACCGGTTAGTTTATCACCTACGGTTGGCACACAAGCTGTCTTCGGTAGCGATATCGGGGTTCCTCCAGCCATCGACCATCGTACCGAACCGATGAATGCGGGTGATAATATCCTTTCCAGCTGGTCGGTTTCCTTACTTCCCGCAGCGGCATCCATGGCGGCTCCCTTATTTGCTCCCTCCCTTATTCCGGGGTGTCATTGGACCGGTGCGTTACCTTTTCGAGACTTCCAACCGCCAGCTGGAGCGGGGAATGAAAGAATATCGCTTTTGTTTGCCTTCCGTTGGTACAACTTATGGCGCGTGCCGTTCCCTGCAAACTCGATCGTCCATGATCGGCTTTAGGGTGGTAGCACACGTGTGTTCCGTCCCAACTCCGACTACCAATTCTTTACGCTTCGTTTGCGTTTTGTGAGGCTTGTTTTATTTTTTTTTATTTTTTTGTTGACGTTCGAGTCGTGTAAAAATAAACGCTAAATGTAGCAAATCGAGCGAAGGCAATCGGGAAAAGGCAGTTCCAAAAATGTTAATCAAACACCACACTAAATTAGAAAGGGACACTTTTCAATCTGTCACATGATATGTGATATATCTGTCACATGATATGCGTTCCTTCTTGTTGAAAAGTAATTGTTATGGAGACAATATTGCAAAACCGAAATCTGGCGTAATAAGTCCGGAATCGTAAATAGCAAAAATCTATGAGCATTATATGTTTTATTTATCACCAGCGAAAACAAATTGTTTTTATTGGTATCAAGCACTCCGTGCAGTGTTTGTACATTGTGTTCAAATTTGTGATATAATTATACGTAACGACAACAACATTTGTAGCAGTTTTCAAATTTATGGACAATTTGAATATAATTGGATAGTAGTTGGTCGTATTTAAAAATAGGTGGTTGGTAATTTCAGGCAAGTATAGTTTTAATATAGTATGCTGATCATCACTAAGAGGTGTTCCTGGGATCATATCCACCTGGTGTTCGATGCCGTCAGATTTCTCGTCTTCCATTTCTCATTATGATTTCATTTCACTTTTCGTCGCGATTCACCTTCCATTCGAAGATCACGACTGTATCGGTTTGCTTTAACAGAATAACCGATTGCTTATGATCTTGGAAAACTTCCGGATGTGTTAGGGTGCGATATAAAGCGCACTTTGTGTGGCGTTGAAATCTTCTCGACTGCGGAGGAGTACGTGGAGTCTGTAATAGTCCTATAGATTTTCCTAAACAGTGTGTCTTCTGATTTTACTGTTCATTGTGCTGTGCTGTTCGTCGTATTAATCCCTACCATTATGGATCTCCTTCGTATGGTGGGTGCGAAGTGAAGACAAGAAATTGGCTTCCCATAACATCTTATGTTGAGAGAGTTTTATTGAAGAGCTATGTTGAAGAGCTATGTTGAAAAGTTATGTATAAGAGTTATGTTGAAAAACAATAGTAATTTACAATTTCTTAACTAAACATATCAAACAAACGATAATATTGGCAAAAAGGGTTTATAATATGTAACGTAACTACTGCTACTACTTCGGCAATAACTTTATTAAACAATAATAATAACAAATTCAACAATAATAACAATACAACGTCTACTTTTATTTCGCTTTGAAATCAACCTTTTTCGGTTAATCACCATTTAAACATTATTTGTGGTCTGTTTTGTGAAGGGTATCGAATACGGTTTTATCGATGATCATAACGAGTTTTATTACATATTAATCTCTGTCTTTTGTTTCGAGAATAAAAATCTGAAATCCTTAACAAAAATAAGCTCATGGTACTCTTCACTCCCGATAGACTTCTACAGTCGACTGGTATGTAAACCTAAATAAGAAAAAAAAAGTAAGATAATATATTATGTATGCCGAACGATCGTTAGTTCAGAGAAATTTAAAGCAAATAATATTCTGCTGTAAATTATAAAAACCAACATGTACAAAAGATGCAGTATAAGACATAAGAAAATTTCTTTGTTTTATTTGAGCAACATTCTTTAACCCTTTGTTAATCCACTTGCTATTATGTGTACAAAATTAGACCTTAAATTTAATGCACACTACAAAATATGTTTATTTTTTTCCTAAAAGTTTCCCATGTCGTTAACATAAATGCATTGGAACCCACTGCTCATCTCCACAAATCAAACAAATTAATCAATCCCTTACTTTGCAAATCCTTTCACTGCCATTGCCGCTATCGTTAGCGCCGTTGATCATCAATTATACCAAGGCCGGGGGAAAAAAACCTAACCGCTGAAGGCAATCAAGCTATTCGAGTGGATTGAATGATTAAATTTCAATTCGAATATGTAAAGATTTATTGCGATCCCACTCGAATGTTCTGCACTTAAATGACCTGTTCAATATTGTTCCCAAGTCAGCAGCCGAGGTGACATCGCCAGTATAGGCAAACTTGAATATATATATTTTTAGGTGAGAGCCATTGCTTTCTCACCCACATTCACATCAGTAAGCTTTGAACAGGCCGCATTTTGAACGATTCTTCAAGGAAACATTAGCGTCGGGGTGCTAAAAGCGCGGTGATTAGGAGCTTCAAGGTGAAGGGTTCGCAAACACATCCATTCACATTATAAAGCGAATGAATTTGCACGTTTGTAAGGTGCCTTTTTAATCTTCTCATCGCGCACAATGTGTGCTAAATGTGAAGGATTAAAATGGGCCCATACGTATGGTTTTAATTAACTTTTAACCAGCTACCTGTTGGTGTCGAACTTCGGTGAGGGGAACCCGAGCAGAATCAGGCTGGGTCGGGCATTATCGAACTCATATTATGTATATCCTTGCCTGCTTTCGCGGTTGATTGATGCATTCGCTGCAGTCCTATCTTGTGTGTTCGCATACACGTTCGTTTATGCAAATTTATACTGAAATACGCTTCAAAATAACAAAAAAATGTTTGCCATTCGTGTCGTGCATTTGGCTGGACGTTAATATCGCGAGATTGATGTAACCAATGACGAATAAAATTTATTTAAATTGTGTTATGAAAATAAACGTGGTTTCGTAATGTTTTGTAATGAATGAAAGGGAAAAAATAGTGCAAACATTATGGCTCAAAGTTAATTTGCGATAGTGTTTCGCATTGAATGGCATTGACATTTTGTCACCGAAAATTACAACGCTGAGTTACGCTTAGGTTAGTATCAATGCGTTTTGTAACAGTTCAAGTCCAAGTGTCCAAATCCAATTATCATTCCTGGTATATACTGAAAACTTTACAACCTGTCCAACAGCTTGAATATGCCTAAAAGCTTAATCACTATAAATCGTTAGATGAATGCTAGCGCCAGTTTGATATAAAACGACGTATAACAGATATATGTTCAGAATATATTCATAAAACTGCAGCACTCTAATCGCTTAAAAGAAAACATAAAGCTATTCAATAATTCACCACAGTGTGAAATCTTTCATTCAATGATTTTCGGGCAAGCTTTTGGAGAGCACCTCCCTTGTTTATCTTCTGAAAGATACTAGCGCCATTGTGACACATCTTCAACAAATATTACTTGGTTTACACTCTCACATACAGAGTGCGTCAAAATCGCAAAGAAGAAAACGCTTTGCATTATTTCAACAAGCTTTGATTTCTTTTAGAAGCTAACACATGGTTTAAGCGTTCGTTAATGCTTCATGTACTTTTCCCCCTAGTTTAATGAGCGTCACTTTTATACAAACGGTGTAGAACAGAGTGCGCTAAAATCGCTTGGGAGACAAAAATATTGGTACAAAAGGTGTTAAGATGAAACATTTATTATCAGTTTTTAAATTCTGAATACTAGCTAATTTATTAATGTTGCATTTAAATTATTATGACAAATAAAACCATTTGTTGCTACTAGGGAAACACATTCAAGCAGCTAGTGGAATTTCAATTCGTCAAATTATGGCGGTGTAAAATTTATGCTTCGAAGTTTGTAGAAAAAAATATTTGAATGGTATTGGACCAGTTTTTGTAATAATTTAACCTGTTTTTAATTAAATCTTCCGACGTGTGCAATCGTACCGTATCATTAATAAGTTATTGTCCAATTTTAGGTTTGTTTTTCGAAGAACGAACACGATAGATTAAATTATAGATTAGTTGTTGATACGAATCTTGAGAAGCGTATTATGAATTAGAAAACACCCAATCAACCAAAATCAGATATGCAACCGCTCAGCGACGCATATGCGTCGCTGCCATGTCATAGGAAAAAGGTCGTAGTGAGTTCCGCATATAATGGCAAATAGCAGTAATTATGCGTCGCGTTACGTGAAACTGAAACGCGTTACAGGTGAAATAATTCCGTAACG
>JXWZ01013548.1:0-37535 GCA_000956215.1 Anopheles farauti No. 4 | reverse complement strand
TAGTTTGAATGATAAGCTAACAATCTATAGCTGTTATCCTAAGAAGTAGCATTAGTACGAATGGAAGTTGCTGTCAAATTCGTCATAGCAAAACTTCCCAGTTTCAGTCTCTTTCTAGATTATGTTTTGTTTTTTTTGACTGGTCTGTCATTGTTTCATAAAGTCTTTTTAAATCTATGTATAACATACCATGCAGTATTAATGTATTCTTATATCACATAATAGCGTTCCAATTATTAAACGGTGCTTGTCAGTACTAGTAAGTCTTCGTTTGGAAAACAAGAAAAATATGTTCCATTTCCCAAGATTTGACAAACACTGACTTTTTGGCATTCATAATGTTCATAACGATAGCAAAAAGACCAATATCCAAAATGGTATGAGTGGTAGAGTTGCATTATTTATTTTCATATTGAATATATGTTAATTTGCTGTATTAAAAAGCCACAACATTTTTGTTATTCTATGCTTCATTTGCCGTTTATCGAGACAGCATTAAAAACACTTTTTTACAAAGTTAGATTTGGTGTATGATAAATTGGTTCAATTTGCTTTTCATTAGTATGGCCATTTAATAACAATTTTCGCAACGTCAGCTCGAAACATTTGAAATGTAAAAATGTTAAAATGTACTTTAATTGATGATCATTACTGGTAACCGTTTCTTTTTGTCACACTTTTGTAGCATCCACTAGTTTAAAGAAACAAACCAGCGTGTCGCAACACAGTTCCATTAGCCAGGCAGATGATATTAGTTCACCGTACGCGCGTGTTCGTTCGCCACCGCATGCGTACGACAAGCTACGGCGTATGGAGCATCCGTATGCACAAGTGGCGCAACCCGCCGGTAATGCTTCCTTCGAGAGTGGAACCAGCGGCCCGTCCGGGGTAACGAGTCGTTCAAAACCGCGGGACGGTGATGACGATGACGATGACGACGAGGACGATGATGAGCTGATGAGTCCAATTTCACGTCGTGAATCGGCTCAAAATTTGGAAGATCGTGAAACTTCTACGGTGGTGAGTTGGAATGCTCGAAACATGTTCGCAGTGTTGTATGTTTAATGCTTACATTGTGTCTCTTTTTCACAAACAGGACATTCCGGCTGCATCCGCAATCGCTGGACGCGTTTCGGCTAGTCAAGACCTACCCTACATGACTCCTCCAATCGTTCAACCATCAACGCAACACTTCAGCGGAGATTCTCAAGATTCGTCAAGTGAGTTGATTGTTAAATAAATCGAAACGAATAATACAATGTAACACCACTAAACAATGTCTCGTTTTACATTTACAGAGGGTTACACGAGCATTAGTGTGCGGGAACCGCTGGCAAACTTACTGCCACAGAACATGCCGAATCAAACGACGGCGAAACGGAGACAGATATTGGGCGATTCGCACTACGCTACCGTGTCAGACGATTCGGATGAAATGTACGCCGCGATCGATGATCCAGGAAATCAGGGCGACCTCTACACGAGCGGTTCGGAAACGTACGCACAAATACAGCCGCCGAATGCGATGACCGTTTCCGTTGAGATAAATACGGGCGCCTCGAGTAGACCTCAACCACCGCCGATACATGGGACGATTAACGATTCGCTCGATTCTGGTGCCGGTACTGCTAGTAGTCAACACTCTCATCCGCATCCCTCCACCTCGAATCGCCTTAGCAATCACAGCAATTTGGTACCGGCGGGCGATGAACATCCGCACGGACATCCTTCGCATCTGACACCGTCCGGAGTTGTCGTCGTCGGTGGTGAGGGGGGTGGTGGTGGGTTAAGGACACAAACGTTTGTTCAGCATTCGCGACAAGCTTCGTCGTCGAGTTGCACCAGCTCGGTGGGAAATCTGGGCTCGCCAAAACCGGAGAAACGGCAAGCGAACAGTCCGCTACCTCCAACGCCAAAGACGCTCAAACATCAGGCAAACAATTTTTTTAACAGCTCCAACCAGTCGATGCTTGGGTCGGGCAATTTAGCATCGTCCAGCACAACAACGGTCACGTCTGGACGTAATTCGGTGGCCTCGGTGATCGAATGCGGTGGTTCGGTGGTGGCTAATCGAGAAAACGCTAGCAATAAGCCTATCACCGATGCCGATAGCGCAACGCTGCCTAATGGCTCTGTTGTAGGAAATAAGCCGAAAAAGAGCCCGTCGAAGGATTTGGAGGGCATGTATGCGAAGGTACGTATGTTGGTCATAAGAATTGTTTTTTATTTCTGTTAGGTTTTGCTGGTTCAAAAATTTGGATTGCTTCGCTCGTATAATAGGCGTAGTTGCAGTACCGGCCAACAGATGGCGCTATTCAGTCCGTAGCAATTTTAAAATCGCTTCACAAACTTAACAGCTAGTTGTGAAATTAATTTTGTTATTTCCCTTTCCACACTCATTTCGTGAGTTACTTAAATGTCATTATGTTGGCGTTAGTCTCAAACCGTCGATGCCAAGTTCTCTGACAGCAATATTTCCTCTCAGGGTATTTCTTACCACCATACCGCTTTATATCGGTCATTGTTTCGGTCTACTCGTTCACACAGTATAATTAATGCGAACATAATTTCATTGGCTACTATATCTATCTATATAGATTTTTTTTCATGTTTTATGTAGTAAGTACATGAATTGATCTAATTGTTCTCTTCTTATAGGTGATGAAAAAGAACAAACTTTCGAAAGTACCGTCACAAAACTCATCACCAGTACCACTGCGAAAAGATGGCTCAACGGACGATCATCTCAAGCAGCATTTCCTATCCGATTCCGATGCGTCTCAGTTCAATGGTAGCGGATCGTTGCACGGTGGATCGCCGAACCGAAAGCAGGCAACAGGAACGCAGCGCAACAGCACCGGTACCTGCTCCAATAAGGACCCGGGCTATGAAACTATCCCCGGTGACAACGCAAAGGCGAGCGTCGCAGAGTTGGCTCGCAAATCGGCCGACTATGCGCAGATTCAAAAATTGCACCGAAATCACACGCCCGCCGCTAGCGATCTGACGGCGATGAGTGCGGTGATTGCGCAAGGTATTGGGAAGGTGTCGCTTGGTGCGCTGGAAATATGCCACGGTATTGACAAGCATTATCTCGAACGATCTTTTACAGCAGACAGCGAACCGGGGTACGAAAGCTTGCCGGACACACGTAGCAGTATCAACGATCCCGGCTACGAGACGCTGAACCGCGGCTCCAATCGCACTGAGTCGGATTCGGATCCGAACTACGAGATACTGCGACCGGCGGGTAACAACAACAATAAGCCAATATCCCAAGGAGGCCAAACGCTGGCTACGACGGCTTCCAGCAAGCTTCCAGGCGCTGTGGGCGACACGAACCGTGATAGCGATGGTTACAGCAGCATACGAGAACCACCGATTCGGACGAAAAACGGTGCTAGGAATCGTTTGGAGTTCGGTGGGCGACGAGGTGTGGGCGATGATGACGACACGGATAGCAGTACACCCGGGTACAGCAGCATCCGGGAAAAGGACGATTACGATCCCGGTTACAGTGTGATTTCGGAGCGTAAAAATCCACCGCCGGGTCACGATTACGCCAGCATCACGGAGGAGGCCAAGAAACGTAAACCGAACATTAACAACAATCTTGAACCAGACGATGAGTCCGATATATATTCTAGCATACCGCACACCGCATCCGGCACACTGACACTGCTTCCATCGCCATCGACTGCAGCCGTGGTGGTGGGAGGTGGCACCGGAAGTCCGGGTATAACACCACCGGGTAGCACGCAAATCCCAGCTGGTCTAGCGATCGGTGGGGCACTATCCTCCTCGCCGGGATATTCTAGCATCTCGGAAACGCGTACAACACCGTCCTCGACCGACGATGGAGACGGTGACGGGGGTAGTACAAGCTCCCCGGACCAGCTAATCGGGTACAGCAAGCACAACAGCAACACCAACACCACCGCCACGACCACAAACAACAGTCTCAGTCGAATATCGAGCAACTTCGACGAGTCACTCACCGGCAGCGAGTCGGATCCGAACTATGAGTCGGTAAAGTATCTTAACGTTAAAGAAAACCCGTACGAAAGGTTGCACAACGAAGCGGCCGGCGAGTCCGGCGTATCGAAATCAGTCACGAACGATTCACTCACAACGGACTCGGACACGGCCACACCGACACCGGCCACACATGCACCGGTGGGAGTTCGGCGTGGAACGGGCACACCCGAGAGCGATGGAGTGACGACGACAGCCGTTAGTGATTATTTTCAAGTTTAAGGACGATTCGCTACAGGCCGGAGGCGTTGAACGCCAAAACGGATGCCTATCGCGAATCGAAGTGACACAACAAGCACGATATTAATTGTTCAATTTTAAGGTAAATGACGATAATGCTTGTGGTAAGAATGCAACGAAATCGTGTCGATAAATGTTCTCCACCTTCCATTTTAAGCACAAGAGCCGATTATGATCGCGAAAACAGACGAAACAGTACAGAATACGGCTGTTGACTTTACTCGATTGATTGTACATTAGTTTTCAAGTTTGTATGTATTCCACGCATGGGAACTAATATCGAGCATTACAAACGATCGTCCGGCCAAATACGAAAATACAGAGTAGCTGTATTTGTACCAGAGGATGATGAAAAAAACTCCCGTAGAAAGTGAGCTCGAGGATGACTTTACACGAATCGACGAATATTAACGTTTGACTGAACTGATCCGGGATCTTCGTATCCCGCAGCAAGTAACCCACCATGTAGAGAACAAAACTACGTAGAAGAGAAATGCCGCAAACGAGCGTGAAGAACACGAACACAACACAATGAACCAGTTTTTGAGTCTCGTAATGATTTAAGGTGTATTCCGTTTGTACGATCGGAAGCGGTTGCGAATCGTTTCCGCATGAAGCGCCGATGTACAACACCATTTCCCACGTGTATGTGAGTAGTGTTTTTGTTTTGTTGTCTTTTCATTTGGTATCTCATTTGATACCTATTATCCTAATGTTCGGTTAAGTAAGCGCACTCTTTCCTGCTCTCAGTCAGTATTTATGCATTTTTGTTTTTGTCACCTTCACTTAAAACAATGCGTTCCTGCTGTTACCCACCTTACTGGCACTGTGTGCAGTACCGTAAAAAACATCTTTCCTTTTATCCCATAAAACCCGATTGTACCACTGGAAAAGAAAGTATTGTTTACCAATATCCAAGAATTAATTATTCGTTCTGTAGTCCCAACGAGCCATACCGTTGGGAATTTTGTTTTATTGTATTTTATTGTATTGTATTTGTTTTTTTTCTTCCTATATCAGCATTAGTTATGGACTGTTAACGATTGTTGCAAGCTTTACTTTATTTTATAATATTTTATTTATATGGCTTTATTAATTATAATCTGTTGTTTGCATAATAATAATAAAAGCAAAACTCAAGCGGTATAGCTTCGTTGGGAGACAACGATTGCGCCGCAAATCCTATTTTTTTTTGGTGTTACGGCGTTACTAGTGATCAAAGTTTTGTTATTGGTACGTTTTATACATCACTCAAACACAAAACATGGCGAAATTGCTAGCTACGTGCACCTACGTCGTATTTACTCGTTACATTCCCTTCCCGGTGGTGTTTACCGCCAATCTTTCTGAATCTTGATGTGTTTAGGGAAAACGTTAAAATAATTAATTCCTACAAACGGAGCGCAAACGAATCGACGACTTTTGACGCACTTCTAGATATTGCAGCTTATTAATTCGACGGTGAAGTATTGAAGAGTTTTAGATCTAAGCAACCAACCAACCAACCACAGAAACAAAATTGTTTAAACTGGAACGGAGAAAATGAAAAGCAATTTGACAAAAAAAAACAAACTTATACACAAACGTTAATGCGAATGAGACGCGAAAGTTTACGAGCGAAATTTATAACTATTTGAGCATAAGTGCAACGTGCAACAAAGTGAAAAGAAAAGATCTAATTAAACTAAATACTTACAGAAAACGGAAGAAAAACTTGGAGCTTGTACTATTTTGGTGTGTGTATCACGAGCGAAACTAGCAATATTGGAAACAAAACGGACAAACCGTACAACACAGCACAAACAAACGGACACAAACCTCGTTTGATCCACAAAGGTAAGGTTGAACTTTTGTGCAGGTCTGGAAGTCAAAGTAGAATTAATGAATGATGTCTCTCGTGTTACTTACACGGAAATGACCCACCTTCGTTTGACATTGTAGACTGCATGTGAAGGGAACGAGAATCATTTGTGGAGTGATTCGATGAGCAAAGTGAATTTATTCAATTGCTCTGCACAAGCTGTCCTTCCAGCTTGTACACTCTAAATCACTGTCGTTTACTCAACTTGAATCGGCAATTTTCCTGCCTCCTGTGGAACGAATTGAAAATTGTTAAAATTTCTCATTTTAAGCGAATTTTTAAGAGATTATTGAACGTATCATATACGTACGGTATTACACATTCTTTATTTTCAATGATAATTTTGATCGCGTGTATACTAATAAATGAAATTCGCATCGTGTAAGGGGTGAACAAAATTTAAAAAATTGGCAGCGACAATCTGCACTGTCATTGACTTTTGCTTGGACACATATCGTTTTTTTTTTGTTGTAATGAATGTTTCTAAACACTTCCATTCTCTTTATCTAACCCCAGCGTTTTCCATGGGACCTGAGTGCGTTGGAATGACTGTTTTTTTTCTTCTATGATCTCGCATCATTTTTTTCCATTGCAACCTACCGCAGTCTCTCCGGGTTGAAACGAAATTCGTTGATTATCTATTGTTGTCGTACAACACTGTGAAGAATATTACCGGCATTACTTCATTTGCATTGTGTTCGTTTCAGTCATGTTTGTTCTAAAACACATACAAAAAATATATCCCTCTTCTCTCGCCGTGCATAACTTTTCTATCGCGTGAGGGAATGTTGATTCGATTTGCAGGATCTCTGGTTTAAAAATCAATCAGACAGCAAATGATTCCTCGATCGTTCAAAATGGCTTTACAGCTCATCGTGGGCGTCTTTGGAACCACCGTTCGCTTGCTCTTCCCGGTAGAAACAAGCGGCCGGCGTTTGCATCCGATACTCGTACTCGCACCGGTTCGGTTCCGCCACGGACAGCACACGCGTATCCAGACCACATTCCAGGTGGACCAGGGCGGAGCGTTGTGGCCCGTTCCAGCATGGTGCACCGTTCGAGTAGAGCATGGCACTGTAGTCACCCGGTCCGTTCCATCGGTCCCAGGTTCCTAATCTGTAGCGGAGAGCATTACGATTAGAGGTAATTCTTTTAACTAAATCCACCACACTTACCTCGTCTCGGCACCACCGTTTCGGGGCTGCTGGATGGCCTTGTCGAAGGGGCACAATTTGTACACGTACTCGCGGTCCTCAAAGTTAAAGCATTCCCCATTCAGCACGGCATATTCTTCCTCCTTGCCGTAATCCTTGTCCAGTAGCTCTTTGATGCTACGAATTTCCTGATCCATCTCGCGTACGTGCCGATCGGCTTCCGTGTATTGGTTGCGTGCCTCGTTCGCTTTGTTAATCAGATCCTGGGTCACAGCATCGTATTCGATCGGAGCTTTTTCACTTCCACCATGTGCTGGTTCAATCTCCCCGTCACCCACATCGTCACCGTCATCTTCTTCGTGTTCGTCTAGCGTTTCTTCCTCCTCCTCCTCCTCCCCTTGGTGAGGCTGATAATCGTCATATGAGGCATCTTTTTCCGAAGGATCATGTTCGCTACCTTCCAGGACGTATCCCTCCGTCTGCAGCTCAGCTTCTTCCACTTCCTCCCCATTTCGTTCCCTATGTAGTTCTTCTACTTCACCCTGCGGTGGTTTAAACAATCCCGAATCCATCATAAGGAAGGGTTTGATGCGCGGCCAGCACAATGTGATAAACGTTTCAAAATCCACCTGATCGCGCTCATCGAGGAAGAAGCGTGCTTCCTCCTCCGTCACCGCACCGTCTCGGTTTCGATCGAATACGATCCTCGTCTGCAACTCCACAACTTCGAGCAGTTGATTCTGGTTGGAGTCGTACTTGCGGAATGTTTCCTCCGCCTCGTCCCGGTTACTCACGGCTTCGGCTTCCTCTTTAAGTTTTTTCGCTTCCTCCTCCCGATCTCGATACACCTTCAGAGCCGCATTTTCCAACTCTTCTGCCTCGGTCTTCAGTGCAGTCTTCTCCTGCTTTAGTGCATCCGCCTCGGCACGGTTCTTGTCGAGATCGGCAAGTCGGGCACGCTGCTCATCTTTCAGCGCCCGCCCCCTCTGGCTCATCTCGAGACGCATTTGGTTACCCATTTTCAACATCTCTCCGCGTTGCTTCTCCCGCATGCGATCCTCTTTGCCGAGTTCGCTGCACGAGTTTACACAGTTGGCCGGGGAGGCGTATTCGTCCGATGCATCGCAGCAATCGCAAATACCATCATTCACCCGCGAGCTCGGAATGTTGAGCGGCTTGTAGCCGGCGTTTGTACAGTGAAACATTCCTCCCGGGCAGGCGGCCGTGCCCGGTTCATCGCTTCCGTCCTCACAGTCACAGTAGTCATCGTTGATACGCTCCCGGTGTATTACCCTTTTGCCATCCAGGCACACAAAGTTCCCGCTACCGGCACGATCCTCATACAGGCTGGCTTGTGAAATAGAAACTCCCCGCGGACGCGGCAGCTCGGTAAGAACTAGGATACCGAAATTACAAATCGTCGACAGCAGTAGCAACCAGGCTCCACTACCCTGCTTAAGAAACATTTCTATCTTTGTTCGCTGTGGTTCCCTTTCGCGTACACGACCTGTACAATGTTTGAATGAACAATAGTTAGTCTAGAAAATATGTAGAACAGATTTTCATTTACTTTTGACCACGGCAAATAAATTCCGGCTTTTTTGTGCAAGTTACTCCGATTGCTTACTTTTTTCTTTGCCAGTTGGAACGATCCGTATCGTCGGTTTCTGTCAGTTTGACAGCGACAAATCACAATGGTATTACAGGGTTGTCAAACTTTTATTATACTACTAACCGCAAGAGGAAAATTTTTATTTTTTAGAACACTTTTCCATGCAATTGCAAAAACAAACGAAAAGATTAAATAACTAAAAAAAATATTTCACAGATGAGGTAGGACATGAACTTTGCAAAAACCATAACATGAATTAGTCGTCGCTTGAATGGTTGTTTATTCTTCATTATTATCTGAGTGAGACATCTGGAAGCTATTTGAAGACAAAAGCACAAATGGATTAAAAAATCTACATCACAGTGTGCTTTAAACCTTAGAGAAAATAATTTAGTACAAAGGAATTTAATATTATGAATTTAACATCTCCGATCCACGTTTATATGTCAGAAGATAGAAATTAATATCAAAAGGAGTTTTTCTTCGTATAAAATATGAAGTTATAACTCAGAATGTAGTTCATATACATAGGAGGTATATCTAAAATATTAATCAGTATTTCTCAAGCACATAAACTGAACATAACACATTTACTTGTTCAATATAGGACAACAAAATCATACAATTTAATTTCCCACTTATGCCGATGAGCTCGAATGCTAAACACAACGTTGAACGTAACGAGCACCAACGGTGCACGGCCGACCATGGATGAATGTGTTGGTGTGTTATTTTTTCTCTATTCTTTCCCGCTCTCTTACTAACTCTACTTTCCGCCACCGAACCCACTCATTAGATTGCCCAAACCACCCGCACCCTGCTGTAGCTGCCGCATCATATTCTGAAGCCCATTCATGCCACCCATCTGCTGGAACATACGAGGATCGATCATCTTTGCCATCTGCTGGTTTAGTTTGGCCATCTGTGTCGCGTTTACGTTCTTCGTCATATCGCCACTCTTGAACAGGCCCTTGATGCCACCCATCTTCTTAATAACGGCCGCAAATTTGGTGTACTGTGAAATTAGATCACGCACCTCGCGCTCCATTACACCCGAACCCTGCGCGACACGTGTTACGCGGGTCGGCTGTTTGCTGAAAAGCTTTGCGCCATCCTTATTGTCGAGTTCGCCGTCCGACATCGAGTCCATCATCGTCATGAGCCGCTTGATTCTTGCCATCGACTCCTGTTCGCCGCCCTTGGTCATAAAATCTTGCGAGAAGCCGGGTATCATGCCCTGCAAGATGCAACATAAGCAATGTAACTTTGCCAAAAATCAGTTCATACAGCTAACTTCTTACCATAATCTGCGAAAAGGGACCCATTTTCATAATATTCTGGAACTGCTCGTACATATCGCGAATAGTAAATTGACCGTGTTTGATTTTATCGATAAGCTCCTCGTTGTCATCCAGCTTCAGTTCATTTACTTTGTCAATCAAACCTTCGATATCGCCCATGCCAAGCAGTTTACTGATGAAAGGTTTCGTCTTGAATGGCTCCAGATCATCGATGTGTTCACCGGTACCGATAAAGATAATCGGGGAATTCGTCGCTGCCACACTGCAATGTAAGAAAATATCCGATAATTTTTTAGTGTCTCTTGCTTACGCTGATTAACTTACGCTGATAGGGCACCGCCACCCTTTGCATGCCCATCCAGCTTAGTGATGATCACCGAACCAATGTCTACCTTCTCTTTGAAAGCCTTCGCCTGAGCCTCACAAGCCTGCCCGATCGTGGCGTCCATCACGAAGATAATATTATCCGGATTTACCGCGTTGGCAACGGCCAACATTTCCTCGAACAGTGATTCCTCTTGCTTGTGTCGACCACTCGTATCGACTATAATAAACTCAAAGCCCTCCTTTTTGAACATTTCCACTCCGTCCTGGGCTATCGTGACAGGATCGACCTCAGTGTAGCTACCGTAGAACGGAATGCGTGCCTTGGTTGCATTTTGCTTGATCTGATCGTACGCACCGGCACGGAAGGTATCCGCACACACCAGGCACGATTTCCAGTTCTTCTTCTGATAGTGGTAGGCCAGCTTTGTGCAGGTCGTCGTCTTACCGGAGCCTTGCAGTCCGACAAACATGATCACGTTCGGGCGACCCTTGATCGGTTGGTACGGTTTTACGCCTGGATCGACCAGCTTAACAAGCTCCTTAAACACGGCTGACTGGATCATTCGTCGTTTGTTCAACCCACCGGCCATCTCGTCGAAGTCGATCACGGAACGTACATTCTCGCGCAATTTCTTCACCAGTCGAATGTTTACGTCGGCTTCGAGTAAGGCGGTGCAGATTTCTTTCAACATCGAGTCCAGCACCTCCTCATTGATAATGGTCGCTTTGCTAAGCGAATGCAGTGCATTCGTAATTTTACGACCTAAATCAGCCAAAACCATCTTGGCGGTTTGCTATCGTACGGGGATACTGGAAAAAAATACACACTTCGTCGAAGCGTACTACACTACTTCCACCACAACACACTCGAGGTTCCCACGTTTCCTATGGCAACGTAAATACTTCCAGCACCTATAAGCGCAACCAGTTCATGTTCGGGTAAGCGCTTTGAATAACGTAACACAGTGCACTATTTACACTTTAAAATATTACAATAGGACAAAGGATTGCACTAGATATTGAATTTGACGATACGCAAATCGTGCAGCCAGAGAAGGGTTTGTTTGGAAGTGGTTTGTGCCAGCAGGACAACATTCATGTTTCTGTCAAACCTTCTGTCAAAAACAGCACTGTGGTTGGTTGCTGTACAACTGTTGGTCTTTAGAATTTTTATCATATTATCTATTTTTAGCTTTTTCTCAAATTTATCGAACATTCGTTTCGGGATGGTTATAGTTTATTTATGAGTCGAAATTGTACCTATAATTTTTTAAATTTCACATGACGATTGGTGTTCCGACACCACTTAATCAATTTGAAAACTCGTTTTCATGATTCAGTTCAGTTCAGCGAAACTATTTATTGTGCTGTGAAATTTATTTTTATGTACTGTTTAATGCTAAACTAGTCATTGCAAATAATATATATGAATGCTGTTATGATTATGATTGTTATTATGCTGTTATGATTGTTTTTGATAACTAAATACATCAGTAGAGTTTACAGAAATGGAAAAGTTCCATTACTTTAAACTACTTTTCGTTTCGTTATTTAAATTAACTATTTTGTAATTATTTGAATCAAATGCATACCATCATTCTATCCCCTAGTTCGGATGATATTTTATGCAACGTAGAAATGTTTCAGTCACGGTGCGCCGAAATTGTTAACTCATTTCGTTTTTTTTCATTAAATACAGCAGATGCAAACAACAATGCATATTTATTTATGATTTATCTTATTCGTTTTAAGTACATCGATATAAGCAAAGATCATAGAGTAAACCTTCAGTTAGAAACTGAACACTTCGTCGCAGATGATCGGTGTATTGTTGTGTTCACGAACTTTTGTCATCCCTTAAACATTGCGATAATGTACGTTTCAGATAAAGTTCATGTGCCTTCGCTTCTAGTATGTAAAACCCGAGCAACCATGAAACAGTTCCGTGCATGGTTTTGTTGTCACTGCAAAACTGTCCATTTTAAAGCACTGAAATCAATCTTAGAGATTCGCGTCGTCTACGAGCGTGATGTTCGTCTACTTTACACGTGCTCCTAACTTCGTTTAAGTACGTTTACCTGTGTAAATGTTCATTCACTCTGTATGTTGGCACTACAGCTGGGAGGGGGTAGGATCTAGTTAACCTGTTGCTAGGTTTTTGTTCCAAAAGGATCATTATCCCTTAACAAACGCGTAACATGAACGATCCCATGCACAGATAGCAATCTAATGACTTACGCTTTTGTCCTCGATGCTCGTTTGCATTTCAGAAAACTCTCGCTCACGTTTGCGATCGTGGTGGCAATCGACGAAGGCTGCATTGAACAGTATCTGACAGCCCCGCTCGATCCAAAGCATGATTACATTTTTCTTCTGCTTGTTGTTGCGCCATACGATGCAAACGTAGTATACCGGTACACCGGACAGGGTTATCGCCAGTCCGACGAGCAAGTTGAATGGTTCCGTAAACGACGGCAGCAACACGAGTCCCAGGCAGCAGATGAGGAATATTATGGGTAGTGCTAGATTCACACGAATCGGTCGCGGCATGTTGGGTCTAAAACAAAGCAAAAAAAAAGTAACATTATGGCGTGTACAGCTGGCTGGCGCGTCGCACTGCATTACTTGGAAATTCTTAACCAGAGCAGTCCGGCGATGCTGGCTGCAACCGAGAGCCACAAGATTTGGCTGAAATAATTTATCAACACGAAGACGTTCGCGGACAGCAGCATGATGATCGAGGTGATGCAGGTAAAGATTAGTGCCGGTATCGGCGTTTGCCGGTCAACGTGTACCAGCGAAAACCAGGCGGGCAAGTGCCCTTCCTGGGCACCGGTGGAGAACAACCGAGCGGAGGTAAAAAGTATACCGTTAACACCACCGAATGTACTGAGCGCGACGAAGATCGGTATCAACCAAGCAACGGAACCGAACATGCGATTACCGAACGACACGGCAACGGCGATGGATGCCAGCATCTCTTGTCTCGATACCACCGCAAAGTAGGCCATGTTGACAAACACGTAGATTCCGGTAACCATAGGCATTGCGATCCAGATAGCGCGCGGAAGATTTCTGACAATGGAGACGAAGAGAGAAAAAAAACGAAGCGCTCATTATGCTACCATTCGGCTAGAGCAACTTAAATCCGGCTTTCCTTACTTGTACGGATTTTCCAGCTCCTCCGTAACAAAGTTCAGATAGTTCCAGCCACCGAAGGCAAACAGACCGGAGTAGAAGGCGTACGCCAGGCTGGACAGGGCATAGTCTCCCTCCCAAGGGTTGTGGAAGTTATCGAGCGACTCCGTGGCCATAAAGTACATGCCGGCGAGGATGATGGACACCAGGGCGGTGAGTTTGGCGATGGTGAATACGTCCTGAATTTTCATCGCCCATTTCGTTGAAATGCAGTTGATGGCCGTCAGGAAGCAGAGGCATACAGCCGCCAGCAGACGGACCGCATTCTCGGGTGCTTCACAATCTTCGAAGAAGGGTCGAACCGCATACTGTGCGAAGGTTAGTGCAACGATAGCCTGTAAAAAAAAACCGAAAATGTTAGAACAATTTTCACTTGTGTTACAAAACGGTGCAGTTTATCTCATGAATCCATCCATCCCAACCAATCACTAAATAGGCACTGATGGACTGAAAAATCAACCTTCCATCCAATTGACATTTCAATTGAAATCAATTTAATTTGCGCGGAATGGTAGCAATACGTTTGGGAAAAAAAACCCGTACGGTTTCTTCTTTCTCCTCACACATTTTATACTATTTGCACTACAGCTGCTATAAAATCTGTAAACGATTACCTAACCTCACATAGTCCACACTATAGTCCACAATTGCTCCATAAAACTCGAATTATAGCTAATTCTTGTCTTCAATCATTCAATGCTAGAACTGAGTGCAATTACTTGCATAATATTCGCTGGTTGTAGTGATTATTACAGCCGCGACCATGTTTACAGCAACATACAATCTGTTATTCGTTAATTTGTTGTTACATTCACACTTAGTATGTAACGCAAAGCAACTTAATCAATATAACCGACTCTTTAATGACTCAAACACATCGTACAACTGTCCCACGCATCAACAGTAGAACAGGATAAAACAGGATAAAAGAAACAACATTGCATGTTTGACAAGGACGGTCCAAACAAGGCGTTAGCCAAACTTAATTGATGCCAGAAATAGCCCTTATAAAAGGCGAGCCAGTTTCTCGGACTGGTAACTCATATAATTTAATTAGACTTTATGCTCACACCAACGGTGCCACCGTGTGATGTATCTCCCTAAAGTTGATTTCTTCTTTCCCTTGATCATTTGCGGAAAATATTATACAGCAAAACTTGATTGTACTGTAATTGAACTGAACTAAAACTGAACTAAAAAGCAAGCCTTTTGGAGTGTGTTGGTGTCACCGCAATCGCTATCCCATACCTAATTTATGCATTCAAAGCGGGTGGTTTGTGATAGCATTTTGATTGCGTTAACAATGTTATTGACAATTTGGAATATATTAACTGCATTCGTTAGGGAAGGGTAGTAGAAGCAAATAATCCAGAGAAGAAAAAAAAACAAATACAGTTCGATCGGTAGGTAAGCAATGCAGTCGAACCGGCTTTTCTAGGGTGGTCTGGGAACAAGTTCATTGAAATATTACTTGTAAGCGGATCAACAGGTGTACCATCGCCCGTGTGAAGGAAATAAATGTGTTGGTTTATTTAAGCGAATGCCATAGGGAAGCATTTTGTTGTATTTTTATTTGCACAGCTAGCTAACCTATCAGAATGTCGATGTTTTCGGTTCTGGCAACTTTAATAGAAACTTATCAAGATTCCTTTTAAACCGTTATTACCTATAATAACCGTTAAACCGTTGTTTGAAGAAGATTCCTGAATTTCAAACGTGCTGGTACATTGTTTAAATTTAGTCGATGTTTCAACATTTAATCAATATATTTAACAATATGTTCCATGTTTAGCGAAAAGATCCAAACAAAAGCATTGAAACCTTATAGAACAGTAACTTCTTTGCAGTGCTGCTCATTGTCTAAGAAATTAAGAATAGAAAAGAAGAAAAAATTCGACAGAATGAAAGAAAAGAATGAATGCAAGTAAAGAAGTTGCCGATAAGACAAGGATAAAGCATATAATCCTTAAAATAATCGAACAAGATAGAGTATTAAAACTTTCTGAAAGAAAATTTAAAAAAATATACAAAAGAAATGATATTATCAAAACGGCAAAAACGAATTCATAAAAATAAGCTAGCAGAACCAACAGAGAAAAATAAAACTACCTGCTTGATTGATAAAATGATTAGAAAGCAGGAACGAATCTTGGAAAAAGTTATTATTTTTAAAATCTAACGAAACCGTGTGCCAGTATGTAAATCGCATGCTGAAAATCTCACGGTAATTGAAACTTGTGAACTTAAAGAAAAAAAAAACTCAAAATAAAGATGACAAAATTGCGACACGTGTCTTCCATAAACTAAAAAAAACTAAAACGTGAACGAGATATATTCTCACGTTGGCCTCAATCATTCTATAATTGTTACATAACAATGCCTTAAACAGCTGCATTTGAAACCAATCAAACCAACAAAAAACAAAGAATTCTTATCTAACAAGATGTATGCAGTAAGTTGCATTTATTGGTGGCCTTTCAATATTTCGATAAGATTGTTGGGTAATCATTAGATTGATTATGGAGTACCAAAAAACTGGAAATTTGAAACTTTTAGCACCAAAAGAGCTAGATGTGAGTAGTGTGTGGTGTGTGTTCCGGGTGAAAATTCTCGGTCTTGTCGTTTTTTTTTCATGTACCTCGATAACGGATGGCATCGCTGGTACATCGTTTTTCGATAAAAAGGCAATCATTTACCACTCCGCCTTTCAAGATGGTCTATTGATAAGCGAGCCAGAAGTAGCCAAAAAAAGTTGCCGGTCGTGAAAATTGGGTTTCGTTGGCATCCGGGTGTATGCAGTGGCCTAGTGCCGTCTGTCACTCGAACTTTGAACGGCGTCCGGCGCATTAGCCTGCTAGGTGGCAGTGGTTTCTAAAGCAAACAAGAAATAGTCCTTTAGCCAACGAAATGGTAGTTCCGGTGGTGACGAAACTGTTGCCGCTTGCCATCGGTTGGTGGCTGTGCTGCCACCATGTAAGCGCCGAATACTACTCCTCTGTCGAGCAGATGCGACAGTTAATCAAACTGGAAGAATCGCTGATAGCTAGCCTCGGACACTACATCAAACTGCACGAACAAAAGATCGAATTTCTCACCCGACAGCGTGATCTGCTGGCGAAGGAGCTGAAGGAAGGAAAAAAGCAAGAGATCGCGTACGTATCGAACCCGGTGAGTGCCTTTCTGTTGACCAACCGGCTCGTCACAGAATGGGAACGTATGCGCGTCTTCATGGACATGGACGTTGGGGCAAAGCTACAGAACACCACCGCGATGCCCACAAGTGAGGATGTGCTGGGTGTTGCGGAGGCAATGGCACGGCTGCAGGATATCTACCAGCTGGACGCGAAGCAAATGGCGAGCGGAAAGATACTCGATCGGAAGCTCGGACGTCAACTGAAAACGGCCGAGTGTTACGAGATCGGCAATAAGCTTGCATCGACGGGCAACCACAGGTACGCAGTCGAGTGGCTGCGTGAATCCTTACGCCTGTGGACAATCGAGAGTCCCGGCGTGAGTAAGGTAGAGGTCATGAATGGGCTTTCCTTCGTCCTGTCGCATTTGGGCGAGTATGAGGAAGCGCTTGACTTCACCGAAAAAGTGCTCAAACTGCAGCCGGATAATCAGATCGCCCTTAAGAGCAAGGAACCGATCGAGCAATGGATTGCGTATAAGAAGGAGCACGGTTTACCACCTATACCACCGATGCCAAACTATGGCAACTATCCTAGCCTGTGCCGGGGCGATTATCAGCGTCCGGTGAAAGAGTTGTCCAATCTGCGCTGCCGGTACGAGCATCGGCGGACGCCATTTTTGCGCATCGCACCGCTAAAGCTGGAAGAGTTGAGCCACGATCCATACATCGTCGTGTATCACGAGGTCATTTCGGCGAAGGAGATCGATACGGTGCTGACGATCAGCAAACCACTGTTGCACCGCTCGATGGTGGGCGCGAGCCAAAAGAAGGAAGTGTCCAAAACGCGCACCAGCAGCAACGGGTGGCTTGAGGATGCGATGCATCGGGTTGTAACCGGAATCTCCCTGCGGACGGAAGACATGACGGACTTGGCGATGTCGGCAGCCGAGCAACTGCAGGTCGGTAACTACGGCGTCGGTGGACACTATCTTCCGCACCACGATTACGCGATACCGGAACCGGGCAAGGATGCGTATCCAGACGTTGGAAAGGGCAATCGGATAGCCACCGTGATGTATTACGTAAGCAGGTTTAGCTTTGCGTACGGATGAGAAGGGTTCCAATGACGCATTTCTCTTGTGGTTCTTGCAGCTAAGCGATGTAGATATTGGCGGAGCGACTGTGTTCCCCGAGGTTGGTGTAGGCATTTTCCCGCGGAAAGGATCCGCCATATTCTGGTACAACCTGCACGCCAATGGTACGGTCGACAGCCGCACCCTGCATGCCGCTTGTCCTGTTTTAGTTGGCTCGAAATGGGGTAAGATGCTTTTCGGTCGTACGTATACGATACGATCATTAACTTGCGTATTCTTTTTGTTTTTTGTTTTTTTAGTTGCCAATAAATGGATTCATGAGCATGGGCAAGAATTCCGGAGACCGTGTTCGCTAGACCCGAAAGCGTAGTTATAGTGCCGATCTTCTTTATCATAAGAATGGCGATCACTTTATAGAAAGTGAGCAGGATTTCGAAGCTCTTTCAATAAACAATCAGAAAAAAGGCTTTCACTTTTGCGTGCCGCTTCATCAACTCGTTATCAAGACCTGTTAGGACCGGCCAACTACTACCGATTGAACGATAACCTTCATGGGAATGAGTACACAACGCTCTGTTTTGCGCTCCACCGCTGATTGACGGGTTACTGTCGTGGTGCGTTGAAAAAAAAAAGGGAACGAGAAGACGTACGTACATCATGTGGACCAATAGTCCAACCGACCACCAACGGATTGGCATGAGGAATGCGTCATCCAAGCAAAACGCGCCAAGGAAGAACGCAAAAACAATCAACACATATTTGTGACATGTGGAGTGTGACTTCCTTTCCGACCCCACGGCACGGTTCCGTCCATCTTCCGCCTGCCCATATCTATCATCCTCGTGGCCGACCTTGACTGATAAGCGTTTCTAAGTACGGGTGAAAATCGGTCGGTGCGTACTACCGAAAATAGGTTTCGGCACTTCACGGGGGAGGCCCATCTTTGTAAGGTGAGAGATAACCGTGCATTTAAAATTACCTTCAATGGGGCTGAAGTTAACCGCGTTCTCTTTACCTTTGCGTCATGGGGAGCGACATTTTTTTTGGATTAAAAATAGCAACACGCATCTAGTTTGCGCGCGATTTGCCACTCTCTCTCTCTGTTTCTCTTTCTCTCTATCTCTCTCTCTCTCTCTCTCTCTCTTTGTCTCTCTCTCTTTCTCTCTCTCGCTCTCTACTGCATTGTCGTTGTTCAATTGTGGAAAATTATTCATATTGGAACCGTCACTGGTTTGAGCCGTGCGCTAGACGCATTGGTGGTTCATCATGTTGTGTAACTTGAGGAACTAGTTTAACGTTGTCGACGTGCAGGCGACAGTCTAACGCGACCTTGGATACCTTGGAACGAGGCATAGCGTGCGGTAATGAGGCGTGGAGTATCAAATTCCAAGAACAATTAGTTGTTAGATTGGGAGTTCTAGAAGAACTACAACTGGAAGCGCTGTGCAGAACGCACGGACGAAGGTAATGACGTGACTTGTGCCTGCCTCTAACGGTAGATTCAATTAAATTGAACACCACCCATCTGTGTTGCTGGACTGGTTCCATCCGCCGGCGTTCGTTTCATACTGAGATACCAAGTTTGCTATCAGCGCCGGTTTCTTATCACTTTATCGACAAATTGCTTTAATTTATGACGCGCACTAGCACTTCGTTTTTACCATTAGAATGTAAACAGCCCGAGCAAACTTGCAAAGCAAACGGACATTGTAATAAACAAGCTAGCATTGAATAATGAATTCGTTGGAAGCATTGGACAGCAACAAACGTTATCGGAAACTGTTCAACTTCTTAACAGTCCTTAATAGATGGAAAAAGATGCACGGGAAGAGCCCTCAACGAAACAGAAATATACGTGGTTTTTGCGTTGAAACGCCTACAGAATCTAATCTTGAAAATACGTCATACCTCGGTGTTTGTGGAAGCATTCGAAATGAATCGAAATGTTTTGAAAAAAAAAGGAAGTTAGTTCCAAAGCACCGCAGCTCGTAATAGTCCATTTCTCTTCACGCGGCATCGCAGCATCCCCAGGATATTATTTGCCTCTTGTGGGCAAGCACCCAAAGCCATCGAAAGAAGAGAAACAAGTTCAATCAATTTCAATCTGTAATTCAATTGGCGGCGGACGGACAGAGAGAACTTTTCAATCGTAGGGCTTTTCGTTTTGTTTGCCTACTTTGCACGGGAAACGACGAGGACATCTGATTGATACTAGACACCGTCGATAGCGTTGCTGTCGGAGCAGAATGCTTACTGCATTGGGAAAGAAGTACTATTCGCCCGGAAAGGTTCAAGGCCATTTTCCGGAGAAAGTCAGCACACAGATACATTCCCGTCAAGTGTTTTCGACAAACACGTCGATCCCTTATCGAGTAGACCACGACGATGACGAAAAGCCGTACGATTTTTCTCATGTCTGTCTTGGTGTGTTGGCTCTTGGGGAAGCGCGTTGGAAGGGAAAGAAAATCTTAATTCCTGCATCAAGCTCCCGTCTTAATGCCCGGCGAGAAAGCAAGGAAACGGTCCATTCGATGGACAACAAACAAAAATGAACAATCCCCGCACGATGAACTCAGGACCAACTGTTGCGGTGTCATCTCCCGCAGTAGTAGTTCCGGAGGCGATGAATAATTAATCTTTGCATCAGTGAGGGTGGCCTCGACAAGGATGGGCTGAGCAAAAAGACGATAGTAGCTTCATGATGGATTGGAAGATTGTTATCTTGCTGAAGAAGTATTCTTAATCGTAGCAAAGTCATTTTGCCAATAGCGCCTCCTATAGTGGATTTGCCGCTGCGAAAAAATCGCCACAACATTGTATCCCCGGTTTGTGCCGAGAATGAAAGCTTTGAGTTGTTGGAAAATCAAATGGTTTTTCAAGAAACGCGTATCCCTACGGACCGCCGCTACGACGGAAGTGGGTGAAAACTGAATAGAATTTGTTCCGTGTCTACGAGCGGTTCTAGAGATTTTTGCTGGCAATCCAGCAAACGGATAGAATGATTCGCGTAACTTTGAAGCATTAAATAAACAAGGCCCAACCCCAGGTCAACATATCATGCCTTCCAGTACCTGTGTAGTAGGTCGAATGATCAGCAGAGCCATCCAGAGGCGCAGAAATCCAACAAGTGGTCCGAAAGCGACCAGCAGATACGCGTAGTCTCCACCGGAGCGTGTGATGCATGTGCCCAGCTCGGCGTAACACAGGGCACCAAGCGTCGACAGGATTCCACTCAGTGTCCAGATAACTAGCGAAGAGCCGACTGACCTGGAAAGAGAGCGAAATGGAGGAAACGCATATGATGCGCGGTAAGGAGGTGCTCAAGAATGATGCTGGTACTACAAAGGATTGGAATTGGAAATGGTATTCATCGTTCCGGGGTTTGTAAATTTATGTGCCGAGCAAACCGGTTCTACCCGTGGAATTACACAGCGCATCAGCACTCAGTAGATTCAAACGAAACGAAGGAAAAGCGAACATAAAATGGAAAGGTAAAACAAAGAGCGTTCCCCATAATCAGCGCGTTTAAATAGCGGGGATCGTTTCGTCTGTACAGAACCGCCAAACACGAGCAATGACCCGCCTCCGACGGTTTCTTCCACCGTTCGTTGCTAAGCAATATTCTTTTCGTTTAGCTCGTTTACAGCCTACTCCCCCCTGTTGGTTTCACGTTGGCTTCGACATATCGCAATTTGTGGGTATTCGTTATTTTTCCTTTCTTCCATTCCAAGTTATGTTTGTCAGCGTGTCAAAACCTGCGTGTGGGATCGTGTTTGAATTGTTGCCGGAAAACCGGCAAAAATCACAAACGCAACAGGTTGTTTGTACGTGCAGCAGGATAAAGCAAGGATGGACGGGAAATGCAGAATCCTTACCTTGTGAAAACGAATACACCCGTTGGAGAGATGAAGATACCGGAGCCGATAATTGTGCCCACGATGATGCCAACGCCATTGATGAGCGTGATCTTACGTTTCAGCACAACTTTATCGCCACCGTCGGTATTACCGATCGCTGCCACCGCTTCCGACGCCTGCGGTGCAGTATTCCTCGCAGTCATTTTTGCTTTTGTGCACGTACTTTTGTACTTTTGGAACTGTCGCTGTTCGAACTAACTAACACATCACACTTTTCACGGTCGGGGGTTGATTATGATATATGCTTTCAAACTATTCACAGAACAAGTGAGAATACAAAATGGAAACAAAATTAGTTTAATTGTCCTCACTGCACGTTCATGTTGCACAGGTTTTGCACGGGGGGAAAGTAAAATGAAAAAAAAAAAAACACCACCACCCACTTGTGGAATGTTTGTACTACAGAATGATATTCCCGGAGAAATTGTAGAAATCGATACGGTATAAAGAGGTATGAGTGCTCTCTGCTTTAAGAGTACCAACAGTAGCCGGTATCACAACAAAATTCGTTGTCTGCTGACTAGATGTTGTTTGACACCGGAAATGAATTTTGTACGTGTTTCGTACGCACCATCCCCCGCCAACAACGGTTGTTATGGGGAAGGTGTACCGATAGCAAGCAGCAATAAATTGGAAAGCGTACGAACGAACGAACGAACAAACGAACGAACGTAACGTGGTGAGCGACACTTTATCACTGCCCCGTGTGGAGGTGTTTATCACTGGCCGTTTGCTGACTGTGACTGGCCGAAAAGGATCCGGAAAATCTGAGTAAACCATGCGTAGTATTGTTTGTTGTATTTGCTACCGATTCGTTTTCTCCGACCGATTTGGCGTATCCTCTTGCACGAGGCGCACCGTAGACGAAAGCATGCAAACGCACACAATTACACCAGATAGTAAGTTTCTCTCGCTCTTCTCGTGTGTCGTAGCAATGGCTCTCGCATATCAGTATTGTTGCGCGCCGAATCCCATCATTGCACTAGTACGGAGAAAATGACGCAAACGTAGCGAGGACTTGCACGTTGTTGATTCGCAACGGTTATGTCGACGCCGGGTGACCTTCCACCCTCCGCAGCACATGCTTACACGCATGTTTTTGCATGAAACTAACACAGCTCCAGCAGCCGGGTGCGTCTGGTCCAGTGTTGATTTGGTAAAGGTTACCGGCCGAAAACCACCGTAATTTCTCGGTTTATAAACAATCTTAAGATGCACACATACGCCACGCAAGCTAACTCATGAATGCGCTGTCTGTAGACGAATAAAATTTCTTTTGATTGTTTCCAACAAGTAAAAACATGTTTTTGACTTTTAACATCATTGCAGGTTTTGTTAGAAGTTGTATTTGAACTAATTTTAAAGATCCTTGGTGTTGTTTTCAAATAGGCAATGCGATTTTAATAACCCAAATACAATAAAGCGCACCTTAAACACTATAAATACACTGGATATGGATCAGTTATTTCGAGGAAAATGCCATAACTTTTGCTGATCACAAAAATCACGAATTAGCTGTCACAACAAGTTTGAATGGAACTCCAGCATTCTTGCTGATGTAGTGGTGGGCCTATATTCAAGAAAGTAAACGTTAAGGTCTTGCAAAAAAAAGAAAACAAATAAACTGCTACAGTGCTGCCTTAAAGAGTATGTTTGCTCATAAAAAATAAAAATGTAGAGTAAAAATTTTATATCTATATCTAACCATAGAAATGTGGTAATTGTATATGGGATATGTATATCATTTTCATAAAAGGCAATTCAATTTTCGACCATGTGACGTCATTGTAAGCGAATAAACCTGCAAAATAAACCAAATGCATGAAATGCACCTTATTATATAATCTATCATCATAATTTTCTATAGTCTATCATAAAATACGGACAATTATAAAGAACTAAATATATCTCAATTAGACCAAAAAGGCCCTTACGAGGCGTTTCGCTGTGTGTAACTACGCTGAAATATATCGGATGATTCCAATCCGCTCCCACATGCCCACCACTACTCATCAGCAGTTTTTAATGTTCTTGTCACAAAAATAAACAACACTGCGCCACAGTTCCAGAAAAAGTTTTGCTTTACTTCTATATTCAAACGTTATTTTTATTATTTCACCTTGATCATCATGCCATCAGTGGAACCAACTGACGATTGCAGTTCCGGTCCTAGGGATAGTACTATCGAAAACGGTGCATATGGAGGTGGTGAAATGTCCGACGAAGCATCTGTGAGTCACGATACACCGGATCCGGATCGTCATCTTATACCGGGTGACCGCATCGAGCACAGTGAACAAATCGACATGCCTACGGTGCGCGAATTTACTCAAAACGACACTATCAACAAGTTCCTGCTGAACTCGTTCCTGCAGCGCATAAACGATACCAGCGGTAATGCTGGCGAACAGCGCGATTCGGGTGCGGTTTCTGCGGAAGAACAGGAACAAGATTTCGAATCGTAGAACGCACAGATTTTGGACACAAGCGTATATGTCCAAACTTTCTATCTCTTTCCGTGAACCTATGCATTAGATAGATGTATTTAATTAGTTAAGTTTTGTGTTTATCATCTCCGTACAGTAATGTAGGCTAAGCTGACTGTAGTGGATGAACGAATGGAAATGAATAAATATCGCCTTTAAAAAAACAAAGTTATCATATCTATACAGTATACGACGTTGTACGATCTTTCGTTCCGTTGATATGTACGGAAGTAATGCCGCGAGAGATAAGTAATGCCGCGCAAGGGTTGTTTGTTTGTTTGTGTGACGGAACATTCCCTCTGCAATCACGACAGTAGATTTATCTTTTTCTTTATCGCGCACACACTAACAAGGTGGAGGTTGCAAGCGCACGAGGATGAGCTGTGTGTGATGGAACGCAGCGTCAACTGTAGCCCTTTTGCAGCTGATTGTCCTCCAATCAGTTCGTGATCGCATCGTTCCTCGTAGCGTAGATCGTGCACGAACGAAACGACTCGCGTAGTACGCGTGTAGGAACCTTGCTAAGCGGACGCTATTGATAGGCAGAGGCTTGTAATCTCGGCCACAAGCAGGGCAGTGCTTTACCGTATCAACTAATTGTACCAAAGACAACGAGACTGTTCCATCCTCCTCACCGAAGTCAGTTCAATCTTAGTCGCATAAGAAAAAAGTGAACTTAATTTTGCGCACGAAATGGAGATGAAAACCATCGTCAAAAAGAACAGTCTGGTGGAAGATTCACAATGCGAGAATGGAAGTGATGATTTGCAAACTAATCACGATCCCGCTACTACAACATCAGGAACGGGTGGAACAAGTATTAGTGAGGAATTGCTGGCGCAAGAAACGCTAAAACCAGGCTCCCAAATACGTCCGACTGTGACCGAAGACGAGATACGCAAATTGGCCGAACGGTTGTACGGTATTATAGTGCTGGAAATGTGTGAACTTGATTCATACGATGATCGTAACTTCATGATCCAAGCCGACAGGTAAGTGCAGTTTGCGGAAAGCTCAATGTCAAATTTCCATGCAAACCGTGAATGAACCGCGAAACAGATAGGGTCTAGTGTGCAAGAGAGAGAACATGAAAATATGCAAGCAAAACCTGTATTTAACACCGTGTAAGTTAAAGCGAGAGATAATGGAATATTCAAAACCGAAAAAAAAATCAACAAACCCGATGCCGTGTTACATGCGACAGAGAGCACGTGATTCTGATTTGTAAATTTGTCTCGAATGTCATGTCATGCAGTCTGCCTGTAGGAGGGGTAGGGGTAAATTAAATTGTCAACTGGTGGACAATTGGCTCCTGACCTTGCCCTGTTTTTGTTTATCATTTTTATTTCACAGTAATCACATAATGTTTTGTTCCCTTGTTCATTTTCAGCTACGTGAAGAATCCAATATTGAAATCAATCAATACGGCCGGTTACGTGATGAAGATAGCAAACTCGCTCGATTCGAACGACGAATCATTCTTCCATGCGCAAAATGAGATCATGCTGCATCTCAGCAAGTGCGGCATCAAATGTCCGGTACCGGTTCAAAACATCCACGGCAATTATCATTCGATGGAAAATCTGGGCGATTCGAAACACGTCGTCCGGCTGCTGGAATACATTCCGGGGAAGGTGTTTCACGGCGTGCCCCATCCGGATAGTTTATTCTACCAGACGGGCCAGTTCATTGCGCGTATTGATTCAACGCTTAAGGTGGGTATGATGGATGCATATAATACGATTATTAACTCTTTAGGGTTCGTAAACTGTTAACGTTAGTACATGTTTAATTTGCTTCATTATGGGAAACTTTTACTAAATGGTTTCAATACCGTTTGAACTAGATATTTTCAGGATGCAAGTAAGAATCCATTTATATAGGACCAAATGAAATGGCCGATCAAGCGAACGAGTTAATATTTTTTATAGGCCGTTGATTCAAACGTCAACTCTACATCAATATTTATAAATTACTCGTTCGCTTGTGAAGCTGTAGAAATTGATTATAATAGTAATAGTTGAAAAAATAGTGTTGAAAAATATTTTATATTTGTGTTGGACTGGATTTACTGAAATGAAATGGCACTTGAAAATGTATACTTTTACTAGTCTTAATTATTTATTTTAATTTTTAAAATTATTTGAAATTTTCTTAAGTATAATTAGATATCATCATATAACGACAATTGTAATCGCTAAATCGTGTAACTATTCATGAAACATGTTTGTAATCCTTAAAGAGTGCGAGTAAATCAGGAGTGTTGTTTTTTCGTGCATTATTTCGCTGAAAATATTGAAATTGGTTAAAAAACTCATTCAGCAAAACTAATATAATAGGTAAATGTAAGTTAATGGTAAGTTATTTATGCAGACATAAATTGAACATCAGATAAATTTTACCGTACCAGTTTTATCGTGGCGCCATTTGTTGACGCAACACAAGCCAAAATAAATTTATCATGATAAGTGGATGCAATAGTTCCAGTTGTTTCTACACTCATACAATACTTCTGCTCATACTAATATGTACAGGTTCAATTTGCGACAGTTAAATATTCCAGAATTCCAACATAGTTCGTTTCGTATAGCAAAATATTTTACATAGCTTAAATATTTTTCAAACTATTTTACGCTTACTATTTTTTTACTAAGATAGCCGCTAGGGGTATGGGACAGATTAACAACAGTTTTCTACTTCAAATGTTGCTATATTTAAAATATCTTTGAGATAATTTGGTTTGGACAGTATGTTTTATGATTTATCATAATATTTTTCTTCAACAGTCCGTTGACAAGGAGCTCGTTATGAGTCGACAATCTATCTGGATGTTAGAGAATTTTCCAAAGCTGAAAGATTTCCTCTACGTAATCAAAGACGAACACCATAAGGACATAGTCGAACAGGTGTTGGATGCCTTTCAGCGCCGCATTGTGCCAAATTTGAGCGAATACGAACAGGGCGTGATCTACGGTGATTTCAACGAGCACAATGTGATCGTCAACAAAAAGCAGTCAAACAGCAAAGAATACGAAATAACTGGTATTATAGATTTTGGTGACGTGTGTTATTCACGTTACGTGTTCGAACTGGCTATCGCAATGACGTACATGATCCTGGAGGCGAACGATCTAAATACTGGGGGTCTTGTAATAGCTGGCTATAGTATGATACGTTTGATACCGCAGCATGAAAAGGAAATCCTAAGGGTAAGTTGTGCAACACACAGTTGGCGGTTGGAGTTTTATATGGATTTTTGTATGTTTTAGATTGCAATTGCTGCCCGTCTATGCCAAAGCCTCGTTATGGGACTATACACGGCCACGGTCGACTCGAACAATCAGTATATTCTGTCCACACAGACTCGTGGCTGGAATGTGTTGGATGCTCTATGGCGAGAAACTGATAAAGACATTTTGGAACGATGGAACTCAATCGCAGAGGAATATTTGACGCGTAGCTCTTAGACAATACTGTGAAAATGTTAAACCATCTTAATAATTGTATTCGCACCGTAGCATAACGTATTAGTTTTCTAGCGTTTTTAAAAGAATGCCTTATAAGCTAATTGAAGCAATATGCAAAAACGATCAATTATAGCGACGAGAAATGTAATTTATTCAACATTTTGAAGCGTTTTATGTAGTTGCAGTGATTTAACGATACAATAAATTTCATATCGATCATTTATGCATGTTTAACACGAAACCGTTTCACTTGTATGCATTATTATATGGAAATCTTAAGTATTTGATCTTATAACACTTGGATAATCCGTAAATGGTTCGCATTTATTATTGTAGGGAGGAACCTTGTTCTCCTCGATAGTAGTGGTTTGGCTGGTATGTAATTCCGTTCAAAAAAGATTTTTTTTTAATTACATTTCATTTAATCAACTTACACTACTTTGCTTTTGGGCTTCCGAAGCCAATCCTGTCAATCCTATAAGTGATTCAATCCTGCATCTCGACTCTGTATCAACGCCATCATCGCCTACATAAATCTACTGACCATTGCATTAGAATTTGTTCAGACTAATACACTGTACATATGACAAGAAGTGTATAAATTGGTATTATCCAACATTATGCATTTACGAGACGTCATGTAGAATATGATAGGTAATTAATTATCTATTGAATTAATCATTTAGTAACACTTCAAAGTACTAAGTAAATGTCCAATGAACTTACTTCTTGCCATCGAATATTTCGACTTTGGTGCACAAATTGCATATATTAATTTGAAACATATTTGACATATTTGAAAACAATCTTCTTAAATAATACGCTCACGATAAATTGGTTATCAAATGAATATAATTTTGAAGATACCTAGTTGTACAAACACGTTAAAAAGATAAAAATCAGTATTTATCAGTATAAAAATCAGCACAAAGAAATCATTCTATAGTCTACAGTTACGATATTCTTGAACTATTTGAATTTAGAATGAATAAACCCAATCATCCATCTCGCGTAATGTTGTTGGTTCAATAATGACGTATACGCTGTAATATTCTAGCAGAATGTGTAACTAAATATACCAATAGTCCGCGATTTAAGCTTAACGAATATGTGATATTGCAAAGGAACGCAGGAAAGATATGACTCAATCCAAATTCCAGTATTATTTGGGAAAAAGCTGTTATATATTTCGGTGGCCATATGACACATGAAACCGGTGAAAACTTTATTGACGATTGAGTGATTAACTTATAATACATTTTTCCCGCCAGAAACTTCTTTCATAAAACCTACACTAAAGAGATGAATATTGATTGATTGAAATCAGTTCATTGGGCGTATTTCTGAAAAGTTAGAAGTAACGCTCTTCCAGAGAGCTTAATGATGCTCTATAAAATCTTTTAATTAACTGGAATCGAATCAGATACTATGTGTTATGTATTGAATAATTAAGTGAAATTGATAACTATTGTTTTATAGCTATAAATGATAATGTTATGCTGTCTGGCTAGTGTCTAGATCTTTGCTTAGATATGAGGGCAAAACAAAAGCAATGGTGATAATAATAATCGAACCATGCTTTGCCCGCGCTGGGGATCTGTTTTTTTCTAAACCTTCACGCTTTCTAACCTATTCGGCACCATTGTCTTTTCATAGACCTACAGTCCAAAGTACTGTTGAAAAGTAGCATAGACATACTAATGAAGTGTTTTTGAATATCTTTTATATGGTTCTAGTGAAACTATTCTGTAACCGCAAATAATGCATAAAATAGTCTCTTAGAATAGCACTTCATAGTATCTCGTTTGTGAGGGACTTTTGTGTTGCTATCAAAGGTTTAGGTAATTGCTAAACTTTACTCTCAATCTGGTCCAATCGAAAGTTCTAGGGTTTTTTTATGGTTCTGCAATCGCTTTTCTGGCATAACGTAAAGTTCATCTATCAAAGAATGCGCCAACAGCTGGCACCTACCCCTGAAACTTTTCACAAAGGTGTGCACGTTTGCTTTAGTTTTTGTCTTTTTGTCGGTCATTATAACTTTCAGCTGTTTCTTTCCAATACTATCACGCCATTTTGCGGATGGATGTCACATGCTTCTAGGTACGGAACTATTATCAGTTTGCGAAAACTTGTCTACCCTTCGTTCATTCGATTGGGTCCATGGTTTGTTGCAGGAAAAAGCAAACACACTAATTCGTTCACAGTTGATAGTTTGACTGAAACCTTATTCCTGATTTCAGTCCCTTTCATCGCGCACCAAAACTACCGGAGTGTTCGTAAACGACTAAGATGCTCAATTGGACTTCCGCTCGAAAAAGCGGATTGGTAAAAAACGAACATTAAATTATTAATGTACATGCACATATGTGCGGGCTGGTAATCTCTTTACCCTGTTTCCATGACGATGGCTTACGGATGTTTAACATGCAACAGCCGAGCTTACGATGGAAAGTGTCAAATATTTTGGCGTTTTTTGCGTTTCTTTTTGATACCATTCCCCAACCTCATATCCGGAACATTTTCAATTTCCTCTCATTCTCGTGGGCAGAGGTGTAGCCGGATTAGCGGTGAATGGGTCCTTTGCAATAGCTGCGTACACAAAAGCGTAAAACAATATACAATCCTAGCGGTTGACTATTATTAATAAATCTCACGGTGCGTTCAATCGAAGTTGTGCTACCAAAATCATTATTTCCGGCAGGACATGGTGGTTAGTAGGAGATGGATGGATGGACGGTTTTGTGGGCACCCTTTCCATAAATAAATCCATAGGCACCATAAATAAATCAATTTCTCCAGACAGCTTTCAGCTGAACGGTCTCTAACCTGCTTGCGAAATATGTCCGTCGCCGTTGCGTCTTCGTCGAAAGTCAACAGGCTTCCCAGATGTATTTATATTTCTTCTTTGATTGATTATTTCCGAAAGAACTTTGCATTTTGTTTTTTCATTTTCTTGCACAACGCCACTGGAGTTGGTTCCGGGGGAAAAAATATTAAAATCTCTTACAGTTCTGTGTTTTAACAAGTATTGCATAACCTGCTTACCTTAGGATGCTCTGAAAGAATACAGGTGAAGGGAAAGGAATCCTTAGATAGGGTTGTAGTGTAAGATGCTTTGCTTTTGATATTACCTTTAGATAGAAGCACGTCGAGTTCAAACGATCCAGACGTAAATGCAGTGATTTCTTTTCTTACACAACATACTCTTTGATGAGATTGAATCAACCAATATTGAAGAAGTGCATAGTGAATATCATTTCATATTCATTTATCGTGCTAGAACCAGTAATAAGAAAAACAAATGTTTGAGTAGGTAGTTTGTGAATATGGTTTTCTCCGCTTCTTGTATTTGTGTAACAAATATTATAAATAATTTGCATTTTTAAACTTATATGTCCTGTACATTTCACCCCTTTTGGTTTACGTTGACATTATCTTGAGGAAATGTTTGAGTAATTGATTATTTGTCAAAAATAAACAGTGAATTATTATTAGTGCTCATGGTGCCCATGTCTAACTGTTGATTAGATTGGTTGTTATTTCAAAGCACGTCATTCGAGAGCACAGACTCAGACTTCAAGGATATCTCAAATTTTGCATATATAAATTATAGCTTCTTTAAATGTCTGGTTCAAACTAGTAAACATATTTTTTAGAATATTATCTATCCAACCTGGCTATACAACCACAGTTTCCGACTCCAAAAGTTTTTTAAGAGGTTTGAAATTCTGGAGTTTGGCACATAACGTTGCTTTAGTTTCTAGCATTAACAATACGAAACTGGCTTACTTCGGCAAAATGGTACCATCTTAAAGAGTGATTCGTTCAAGCAACAAAATATTACCTCAAAAACCGGTGCAAAATTTATGCGAATGCTTGTCGTACAATTTCCGGGAGATTAGTTTTTTTTATTCCACACAAGCTTACTTTATTTTCTGCCTTCGTAACATTCGTTTGCACGTGGCGCATTCAGTTGGAAAAGGGAAATTGAGAACTTTGGCAACCAGTGTCACCATGTGGACAGCAATTTGCATCGCGGAAAATCCCAAAATCTGTCATTGCGTTTTCGTGACCAGCAAAGTGTGAGGAAATAATATGGAACAGTGATGAAAAATCGGCCCACTTGCTGTTGAGCTGGAATCGGAACGAGCTACATGCTTGGGTTAACGCAGGCTTTCGGCGCTCGCAGCGAAGGAAAACGAAAGGAGTAAAACTGTTTCGGGTGCGGCAAATTTGGGGTATTATCGATAGAAAAGGCAGAACACCAAGCAGGGACACTGCATGCAAAGTATGGCAGTGATAGATAAATTCAATTTCTTTTCACCACGTCCGGAGGAGAAGAAAGCTTCTGGAAGGCAGGCTTACCGCCGCCTTCTGGCGGGCTTACCAGCGGGTAGCGTTGTTGTAGTCTGTTTTTGTTCCTATTGATAAATTTCGCCGAGACCTTGGAGAAGTGATTCAAAGTTATGTAAAACAACTTTTCCAACCCTCATCCTTTTTTCGGGCACTGAGACAGAGGGAAGATTAATGGACTATCAATCGAATATTGACGATCCTGGAAAAGGTAGTAGCATACCTCGAGCAATAAGGGTAGTTGGCTGGGAGCACTGTGGTCCTAAAATTATGCATTTCAAATTTTGGTAAATGTAAAAATCGTGCTATGTAAACCATTTTAGGGCATATTGTTCGGGATGCTATTTCGATTGCTTTAGTCTTCGTTACTTTTGTTATTCAGTTTTTTTTAATTATTTTAAATTATACGTTTTAACATGGATTTACGTATTTTATACTTTAAGTGTGACTGTACTGTACCATTTCCCAATTATCACCGTGATGAATAACCTTAATAAAAAATTCATACATGTTCCAAACGAACCTTCTGTTCAATAAAACGTGGAAATACGATCGCAACTATCATACGGCGCGGGGGAATTTATTTGGGGGCATTTGTTTGAACTGCTCCTTTGCGATAACTTTTCAACATTTCCCAGAGGAGGATAATCAACGATGCTATGATATTTGGCAGCACGCGCGGTTCACAAGTTCTTAAAGCTTGACCCATCCATCGTGTAACTTGTGTTTGGTTATGAGGAGCTGTAAGGTCAATCCTCTTTGGAGTTCAGCAAACAAAGTTAGTTTCAGGTAGTTGCTGAAGTAGGAAATGAAGTTGGAGGTCGATAATAACATTAGGAAAAGTATTTGCCTGAGATACAGCAGACGGAATCCAGTTTCTGGCAAGTCTGTTGGAAAGCTACTTGATCAAGGTAATGCGTTGGAAAACATTCAATTCGTAACGGATGAATGTTTTCTTGTGATTGTAGTAGATATAGATATAGTTACGTTAGATATAGTAGGTAGGATAGGTAAATTAGGGTTAGGTAAAGTAAAATTTCATATGTTAAAAAAATAATATATAGTGGGTAAATTTTTTAAAATATTTTTCAATTCGTTGACTCGGAGAATACCCTAAAAATTTTATTGGGAGATGTCATAAGCCCAATAAAATTTTTAGGGTATTCTCCGAGTCAACGAATTGAAAAATATTATAAAAAATGTACCCACTATATATTATTTTTTTAACATATGAAATTTCACTAGATCACTAGATCATATTGAAAATATATTTGCATATGCTTTTCAGATATTTTCATCTTTCAATAACTGCAATATTTCCAAATAAAAAAAGTTTAGCAAATTTTGATACGTAAACTTAAATAAACCATGAAAGCGAAAAGTAGTGATGTTTCATGCGCTCAAATAAAAACAAGAGCTAAACACTTATAACAAGCATGTGATGTGGAGCAATTGATAATTCGTTTACAGAGATCGTTTCGAACTTTTTGCTAACTGGTCAGAATACAGTTTTTCCGACCGAACGTGCGTACATTAGAATCGATGAATCTGTTAGTAGATCGATTGCATCGTGTAGTTAGCAACCGGCATGTTCGTAAGTTGAAAGGTAAATTGAGTAATGCCACTTCATCTTCTTTCGCCGACCATCAATCATCAGTGAAGTGTTTTGATTTCCACTTCGAACGCGTGCGCCATAAGGTATGGTTTAGCATTTTTGCCCTGCAACGGAGTGGAAGTCCAAAATTGGATTACGTTCGATTCGTTTTACTCCGATTTTGTCCAGCCAGGTGGGATGTTTTCGGGGATGTTTTGCTGCGGGGATTTTGTGCAGAGAAACCCTACTGGAATACCGTACCTAGGCATCGAAATGGATCATGATGACGGTGATTGAAATGAATGGTAAAGAACGAACAAAAAAAAACATATGCCGCGTACAAAATGGGCCGATTTCTTCTCAGTGCACGATCCTGGCACTCCTTGCATTGGGTTTTAAACTGCTTTCGCGGAAAGTCGGGATGCGCTGTATCTTGGTTTACAACTTAATTACATTTCAGATAGAATGGACCACCCGAATGAGCGATGATTGAAGAGGAATTGCGAAATACATGAAATGAAAAGGTACGTTTGGATTAATTTTATGAAGGCTAACGCATTGGCAGATGAAGCGTGCCAGTACGAGGCAAACAACCAAAGTCGTGTTTATTGTAGAGAATTTCTATACCCTGATCCATAAGAAATTGTGTTAATATTCCGCAATTTTTCGGCGCGTTTTTACAGTTTATATTTCTATGTAAATGGACGCTAGGTAAAAAAAAGTAAAGTAAAGAAAATAGTTGAGCGATGAATTGTATATTTCGATGAAATATAAATATTTAATTACTTTTATTCCGAAACTTAAAACCCTGTTTTAAATTCTTTTTAAAACGACATAAACACAAAGATTAACTCTGTTTGCTTCTGGTGATTGTATAAATTGTGAATGTACGTAAAAAAAAAAATCGCTGCACACGTCATTAACGCCGTCATTCATTGTGCTAATTCATGGAAAACATCGGAAACACCGGCGGGAGAGATGAATTTATCCGGTACGTATCCTTTTTTGAGGAAAGACTCATCATCATAATGAATTTTTACCTTGTCGTGCGTTACACAAAAGGTTGGTTTTCATCGCAAGGCTTTTAGTATTTTCATTCCATTGTTTCATCAGGATATTGGAGTTATGTATTGCGGTCGGTTTTGTGGTTGTTTTTTGGTTTCGCTGAAGTCTTTTTGAATAAAATTTATCATCAATCCAAATTTGTAGGTGTTTGAAAGGCGACAGATATGATACACGTTTTTATCATACTAGCATACATAGTTTATCAGTTTTGGTAATTTTAACAAATTTTATCAGCTCTCCGATTTATTGCAACGAATTTTATCGTGTATTCGATTAATTAATTCATTCTTAGTTGGCAATACAGCATTGCTGTAAATATTTTGTTACATTTTTTTGTTCTAGAACGTGTAAAAAATGCTTTACACGTCTACATTCTGGCAAGATATTCAATATGAAACTTAACATCATTTTTAAATGTTTTGTTACTAAAAAAATTCTTACCATTTAATTACTATTAAAACGCTGGGTAATAATAGTGTATTTCAGTATTAAAAAAATTACAAATTACTTTTGGTGAATTACAGGTTACTTGGCTGAAAAAATTCAATAATGAACGACAATAAGTTTGAAATATTGAATTTTATACTTATATTAAAAAACCAAAACCTATTGAGCCAAACATGAACTCAAACGGAACATTTCATTAGGTCATTAACGATTAAATGAAGATGGATGAATTTTCATTAAAATCTATAAAACATGTCCAAATTAGGATTGATTTAACGGAGTGTTCAACAATAAAAGGTAGGAAAAATGTCTTTTTATATTATTGTTATGTCAAACCAATATTAACGATGCTATAAAGAGAAAAAAAAGCCAAATATCTATTTCAAATCAAGGTTTCTAATCATCCATGAAAGTACATTTATTGAGAACTGGAGGCAAAAACAGTCCATCAAAATCCAATAAATCTCGGGATCATTAAATCATTCCAGTGACATATTGAATTTGTTCGGCTTTTTGGATGGAAATATGACCGACACCAAAGAACTGACAACGGTTTTGGTACGATTTGGATTAAGAAACTTCCTTCGGTAATACGAAAATATGAACGATGCAGAAGTACGCTGCAAGAATTGTTAAAATCGGAATGTTTTGACAGTGTCAAAAAACTCGTTAAAAGTTGGCTGCTCTAGTAGCACGAATGATGAAATTAAACATGGAACGAAATTTGCATCCTTCCTTCCTTACACCGTCCGGCTGTTTACTTCGCCTTTTTTTGTCAAATGTAACATCCATTTAATCGATAGTACAGTTGCCTCTTTTCCGGCATAATGAAGTACTGGTCCGTTTTTGGGAAGGGCATCCAGCAGTAGAATTAGATTTCTTTGTTTTTTGTTTTGCTACATTTGCGACCGTCCTATGCAAACGAAGGGGCGCTGAAATTCAATTTTCCTTACCTCTCGCTGCTGCGGATGCTGTGTAATTTTTTTCCTTCTTTCCCACAAGCCGTACGCTCGACCCATCCGGGGCTGCGCTTTCAAATCACCTTCAGGAAGTAAAATTACCACTACGTTAGCGCATCTCGGTAGAACAAGCGAACGAGTGAGAAGCTATTCGGTGCCTTTGTGAGTATTTGTCTTGTTACTAAATCCACTTGTCATTCAGTATGCACCGGGCTGACTAGATGGATGAGAAAAGTCCGTTGATTTTTTGTTGTTGTTAGAAATGATTCTCTGTTTGATTGGGAATTAAATCAATTTTCTCGTAAAGCTACCTTCACTGTGCCATAGCAGACAGGCGCCCCTGGTTCTGGTTTGAAGTAGTATTTCACATCAATTCCAAGAAACGATGGTATGGCGTACATCTTTGAGGCATATTGAAATTCTCGAATTGTTTTTCCCTGTTGCATAGAAGTAGAAGTCGAGTTAGTAGAAATACATTCATACAATGCAATTGACAACAAGTTATTGTGGACATAACAGATCGGTTTTTAAGTAGTGATATGTCATATCTCTTAATTAAAACGGACCAAATAAATTTTGTCGAATGAACGCAAAGGGAACGGATGCTGTATTGATTTTTCATTAAAAAATCCGTTAGTTGTAAATATTGAACAGAAAGTTTATGTTGTTGTTTTATAGTTTTCATAGATACTTTGACACTGAAGATCTTTCGCCTCTGCCATAAAATGCTTGGGATACATTTAGGAGAGAGTTTGAAACTTGTTTGTGATTGATAATAAATCATATTCGATAATACAGTATCGATAGTAAACTGCAACCTTTTTTGTTTCGTTTGTCGGTTATTATTTTACTGCAAATTGTTGAATTTTTAGGATTATGGTGTAAATACGAATTTTAGAGTTATTACAAATATACTTATTCGTTAATAGGCAGCTTTTGTATTAATCCATATTTACATTAAATTATTAATAAATTTGTTTTCAGACAGCCTCCTCCATGGTAAATATTAAAGCAGAATCGCCTTGTTGTCGCAACAATAGCATCCTTCTCTGTGAGAAAAATTTTCATATTATATTATAATTAAATGGTTTTATGCATAATTTGACTAATAAACCTAACGGAAAATTGATTAGAAAGTAATAATTTAAACGAATTTTTTTTATATAAAATAAACGTTTATTGACATGTTGGAAACGTAAAAAAAGGACAACATTTTACAAAACTTAAGTATTTTGGATTGCAAAGACAAACACGCATGACGTCTAAGTCAATCGCAGCATCATTGTTGCCAA
>JXWZ01013547.1:0-94272 GCA_000956215.1 Anopheles farauti No. 4 | reverse complement strand
GGCGGCCCGGTGGTGTAGTGGTAGCGGCGCCGGTCTTCACACGACAGGACTGGTACCATGATCCCATTCGGACCGTCTTCCCCTAGCGAGGAGTGACTAACCAGCTATGGTGGTAAAAATTAGTCTAGAAAGCCGGTTAAACGGCAGGCATGACTTCGGTCGTTACGCCAAATAGAAGAAGAAGAAGAAGAACTTGAACCATACTAAAACATTTTTTTAATGATACGACAACGAAATTATTATTTAAAAAATTGTTACTGTAATCTTTGAAATAATTTTGAATAGGGATTTAAAAACATGAGATGCCTGATTTTAGTTAAATATTTGTCAAGCTTATTGAATATAATCTCAGAACAAGTTTTGAAAAATATAGCACAATTTCCTAGAATATGTTATACGAGACCTACAATTTCAACAGGAAAGCATGAGGTGCATTCAATTACCATCGTAGAAGTTTTCAAGCAAAAAAAAAGATACCCTACAAATTGTCAGAAAATGTGCCTCGCAAGAAAGCAGACTTATGTCGCGAATTTTGCGCCAACCATTTCTCTTCTTAGAAATGTTTAACGTTTCGCCGTATCGCCATGTTTCGGTATCACCATGAGCTCGCACAATTTCATCCTACATCGCATCGGAAACAATCAAACAAACAAACGAATAATTTCATAAGTGAACATTCATTCGCATCGGAATGTGCGCTTCACCATCAAAATTTCGCACACACATACAGATTTCGTAGTCGCACTTCCGTGGCCGCCACTGTGAAACACTGCCTGCTCGAACGATCGTGCCACGAAACCGGAGAAGAAAATAGGAAACTTTTGAGCTATGTCACAATTTGCCGTTCCAATCGGATCCCACATTGTTTACTCTTCCGGGAAAAGCTAGCCAATCGGTGAGCTGAAGTTTGTCGCAGCTTGTGCAAAGTTTTGAGCAACACCAGCGGTACCAGCGCCAATGGAGGCAAATAAACGAGAGCCGAAAGTGTGTGTAGAGGCAGCGAGATAGAAAGGAAAAAAATGCGCGGGAAAAAGGACACAGCTAGAAAAATAGGTTTCCGAAAGCCGCGTTATCCGGGAAAGCTCGATCCATAACATCTATATCGAAAGTCTTTGCTGGCTGGAAAGCGCAAGAATAAAGCTGGGCACAAATACGCTATACCGATGGCTATCGATTGGAGCACCCGTTCCGGCGATCGTAAGGCAACTGGCTTCACCATATTGAAGTGAACGAAACTTTTCGCCATTTGTCAGTGCCTGCCTAGCACCGGAAGCGATGCTGGTTTTAAATAGTTTGATTTGGGTGATGCTCGCCAAAAGAAACGGAGGAATGAGAAATGAAACGAACGCGGCCAAATTTCGACGGCTAGCTAGCACGAACACACCGGGCTAGCTTCATCCTCAAACCGGGTTTGTGTCGTTTGGATGGTTGATAAATTTTCTGTCATTTCACAATCCATTCGTTCCGTGCGACTTTCGGGCGCTGCTTCTGTGGCCAACTCGAAGGCAGCGGCGGTAGTCGTTTCAGCTTGGCCGTAGCTTCGCAATTAGGGGAAAATCAATCCATCACAATTTAAGTGCTTCGATTCCGAAATCCGACAGTGTTATAAAAAACGAAAAAGTTTTGCGGTCTTGTTCTCGCATCCGGTTCCGGTGCCCTCCGGTTTTCGCTCGGCTGGGATCAAGTGTCCGGAATTAATCAAAAACGCATCCGAGAGAGTTTGGAGAATAGTTTAGTTTGCAAAGTATCATTAATACCCTACCGTCCGATTGCAAAGTTCTGGTTCCATTCCGTTCTGGCTAGTGAACCGGGCTTATGGTGCGTGGAAAAGTATAATGAATTTTAATTCATCAGAAATCGATTGAGAGTGGGTTGGAGAAAGTACGGGAAGTGATTATTTCGTTAAACGTTAAACAAGTTAAACGTTATTTTTATTACCGATTTCTAAGATTTTGAATAATTGTGGTCAACATTTGAACTTTAACGAGTTTTTTGTTAAAATCGAATATTTTGTGATTTAAGAGGTTTTCCGTAATAAATGTTCAATCTTATTGAAGTTAATTTAAATCCATTGGTTTCTCTACATCTCTGCGTTAAGTGATATCTCATGTAGTATTTGCAGTAGTTATTTATTTTCTTCTCTCTTCGTCTACTCCTGGGCGTAACGATCGAAGTCATGCCTACAATTTTACCGGCTTACTAGACTGATTTACTCACCATATCTGGTTAGTCACTCCTCGCTAGGGGAAGATGGTTGGAATGGGATTGTGGTACCGGTTCTGTCGTATGTAAGACTGACGCTGCTACCACTACAACACGAGACCGGCTCAATGATAATTTGGCATTAGCACTGTATTTTTTTTTTCAATTTTCTTCAATTCAATTCGTCTCCTTGTCCATTTTTTTGTTTCATTTTTTTATTCACTTTTTTAAAATGATTGAATTAAGAGTAAGCAGTTGAGGTGGCAACATATAGGTTCAAATTTTTTTATTTCAAGTTTCAAACTACGTACTTCTTTTAATTTTATTTTTGTTTCAGTTGAACAAAGATAACGTAGATGGTTTATATTTCTTTCTATTTTATCTATTTTTTAAACGATTTCTGTTTCGAACCAAAAATCAGAATGTACACCGAATTCCAATCATTTGCTCGTTGCCTAGTGATATTCAAAATTTTCCGTTCAGTGGTGTACAGATTTCTCAGAAAAACAACTTAAAAAAAATAATTGTCTTCGCAAAAACGAAGGGGCGTCAAATTTTTTCTTTCCCCGATGGAAGTCGTTTCTTATTTGAAGCAGGGTCAATTTGGCGCGTAACAAATTACACGGGGTTGATTGTGAGGCACGCTTTAAATGGCGTTTTGCGGAAAGCATGCAAACGAAATATTAAAAAAAAAACAACCAATACTGAAAGAAGCTGCGAGATGAAAATAACATCACAGTAGTCCTTAAAAATTATCAACCGTACCGGCTTTTGCCGCTTCACCAGGGCTTCGGTACACAAGGGTGGAAACATTATTTGGTCCACGATGTGCGTGGGAGCGATACGGTCCCGGCATACCGGGAGAGTATATTTGCCGTGGGAAAAGAGCCAAGAAAATCGTTGCCAAAACTTCTCCTGCCATCGCACGGGATGTTGTTACGCAAAAGACGCATTGCTCTCGGGTCGGTTGAGTTCCCGGTGGAAGAGGGTGTGTATGGTGAACGGAGGCCAACCGGGACGTACGGTAGACGAATGAATGAATAAGTAAAAGCTCACCTTGAAACTTGTACGGCTGCGCACCGCCTTCCACATGGCAGAGCCACTCCGTTGCTATGGAATTGAGACCTATGTTCGAACGGAAAAAAGTAATGAAAGAAACCGCATCCCTTACGGCACAATCGTTGTACTCGTTTTTGTCTCTTATTTTTATTTTATGTGTTTTTTTGTGAGTGTTTGATACTGTTTCCATTTTGGCAACCAAACGAAACTGGCCCTGCTGCTCCACAGTGACCATACGCAGTGTGTGTTCATAAGAAACACACAAAAAGCGGCTCCCAAGCGGATTCAAATCAAAGAAAGGCTATGAATTGGTCACCACATCGGCGGGGTTCACCAGTCGAAAGGTGGGAAAACTCTCAGGTTTTTCGTTCACCTTTTCTTGGCCGTCGGGTAAGCGAACTTAGAAAAACCCGGCCTGCCCGACCGGTACACAATTTTGATTACGGCATTTCCCTTTTGGCAGAATTCACCGCCACACAAGAAACGGTCACTAGGTCGCATTGAACCAGTGCCAGGTTGTCAAACCGATATGCCGTTGCGCTAGAGGCCCTTTGGGGGAAATCGTACAACATTTTCCGGTTGCGTAGGTGGCCTCCGTACCGCCAAGGAAATGCTTTCTTTTCCTCTTGCTGTACCGTTGCTTCATGTGTACCGTGTGTGACAAACTGTTACTCGCCACTTTTCCTAATCCTCCCATTTTCCACCTTTCACTGGGTTTAAGTTTTCCGGCTCCATCTAACGGTTTCGCTAATGCCAAAATATCGTTTCCGTTGTTTGGGTGGTTTTTTGCTCGCTTTCCTTCCGCGTTTCTACGTATTTGTGTTCCTTTCGTTGGTCTATTTGCCTTTGGTGAGTCGGTTTTGCCTACTGTGTTGTTACTATACGCTTCAAAAAGAGGATATGTGTGTGTGTAAGTGTATGGCTAGGCGCGAGTGGATCGGTTCCGCTAGTGGATATTGTACTGTACGATAGAGCTTCAGGCGGAAGCAACGCTTTTGCGTGCCAACTTTCTTATCTAAAACAAAAAATAAAAAAAAAAACACACACACCACAACGGAAAGAAAAGCATCGAAGGAATAGAAGAAAATTTTACCAACTCCAGGCGAGTGCAACATTGGCTATAGTGCCGGTTTACGTTTTTCTTCCCGCCACAAAATGGTTTGAGTGAATAGAATGGAAAACGGTCAAGGTTATGGAAAACAACGCATAGTTTTCGTACACTGAAACGATAGAATATTGAGCATTGTGTTCTTTTGTTCAACGTTTTCCAATTCATATTAATGGCTATAGGAAACCGGAATCGGAATAGCGAGAAGAAACAAAAACGTCAAATTGGGATGGTTTAATAGTTGGAAAGCGCAAGTTGTATGTGAAAAACACATACAGGTACATTTTTGAGCATAATTTTTTGCAAAAATTTTACAATTTTAAATAATTCCACTGGCAATATTGAAGTCTCCAGCTTATTTACAATTCCATCGTCATTTTTGTTTAATCATCGGTTTGTTTATGTAAATTGCAGTGAAGGTTCTTCTATAAAAAAGATGTAAGCCTTTAAGTTAAAGTTCTAATGATTAATTTTATGGTAAAGCATGTCAAAGGGTCAGCATTACTAACATTTCTGCTTCGTTCAAGGATGTCTTTGTTCACCGATAGTTTATAATACCTACTTTTTTAAAAATCCAGCAGCTGTCGTTTTTATTAATTTTCCGATAAAAAATGCCATGTTGCAAGTTCCCTGGTACAGAACTCCTCCAATACCATCAACATAAGATGCGACCAAACTCAGACCCTACTTTTGCGTGAATTGAAACATACTTTTTTGTGCCATCGGTCGCAGCAACAAAAAGTATACATAAGCACTTCACTGCTTCGTTTCGCTGCGTTGTTTCGTGAACGAATGTGCGCTTCCATAGTCGTTAGATTCTTTTTACCTCGTAAGCGCACGTTGCAATTCACACTCAATTCAGTGCCCGCACCAGAACCAAAAACGGTTTTCTCTTACCTTGCATAAAAAAAAACCAAAATCATGTCAACTTCACCTGTTTCTGCAAATGATTTCTAACCATTTTTCTCGTCCCTTGTCTCTGACGTCGTTTCGTTTCAGTAAAACTACCGTGAACGAAAGCCAACCGCGAGTGAAGAGGTTAGGTCATCATCATCTTCTAACAGCAGGCAGGCAGGCAGGCAGTACCAGTAGCAGCAGAACACGTACATCACAAAAAAACGACACACTGCAAGGTGCTAAATTGAAATCCATCCACAGTTGGCAGAATCATTAGTGACGGTTTAGACGGCGCTACCGGCAACACGGAAAAAGCAAGCAAGCACAACATGATTACTATGAAAAGGAGCCTCCATTCGGCGTCGGTCCTGCTCTCGGTGCAACCGGGCCAACCTTATCCGGTCGTTCGTGAGTGCGTATGTGAAGACGAGTGTGGTGCTGCTTTAGAACGGCACCAGCTCGGAAAAGTGTTAAAAGTTAATTGAAATCGGACTTTAGAAACATTTGAATAAAAAACAAAAACAAAACCAGAAGCTTAACACAACAAGGTACCTCTGCGAGTGCGGCAGAGCCTACACAATTTGCGCGGCAAGCAATGCACGAATGAGTGTACCCGGTTTTATGGAAAATGCGAAAGGACATACGGGAAGACGTGTCGTGGCCGTATGGTAAAGGATCCCACGTGTAACGACGACCCAGTCAACGGCGGCTCGTTTTGTGCACATGCACAAAAAGCTTCTTGCGTATACAATTTGCACACGTTTCCTCATTTGTTAAGAGGAGGTTGGGAAACGGTTTCCAACGCCGGGTGGTGTGAACGTGTTGGCACGTGGTTAAACGTGGCTGCAACAAGTTGTCCCAGTAATCGTGCCATTCGAAGGGAGAGCGTAATTAAGCAAAATCGTTTTGCAAACATAATAGAACGGGAAAAGTGCACATACAGGAAACAAGTGATTTTTTTTTTGAAACAAAAAAAATGTATCTACACCTGGTGAAAATAATACATCCTATCGAGTGGGAGTGAAAAAGGATCGTGTCGTACGAATACGTTCGAGCTTTATTACAATTGATATACTCAGTCTGTGAATCTCTCAAAACAACGCACCCTTCCTTCCGCACGTTCCGGAACCGACTACAACTGCCGAAAACGAAAACGGGTGTGCCATGGCTTGGATTTACACCGCTACCGATCTGAGCTATCTCTGTTGCTGCAATCAAAGGCATCTTTTAGCTGTGATATTCATCTTTACCATCGTTATGGGCGCACCACACACGGGTAAGTGTACGGTAGATCGTGCAGCAAACTAGGCCGTATCTCTTCCGCGTGCTTTCATCTAAGTGCGTGCGTGATTTGTTTTTGCCCTTATTTCCTCCTCAAACCACTGGTAAAAAGATTTCTTTACGTTTTAATGACAGATTAGACTCCTCACTCACACATTGTGTAACGCATCCCGCACGGGCACGGTTTTGCCCAAGTTTGCGCCTGACATCATCATTATCTTGTCGCGAGTAATGTACGGCACGTCGCATTTTAGAACGAAAGCGGCCTCTAAGCACGCTTCCATTCCCGGTAAATGGTTAATGCACAAAACAAGAGCAGAAATTTAAAAAAAAAGTTATCACACAGAAAACAACCAAAAGCTTTCCCGTGGGATCGTATGTCGGGTGCGCGCTTCGAAGGTGGGAAAATGGAAAAGAAACGAGTGAACCTCACATACGCATCATTCACAACACACGTTTATTCCCACGAAATTCGCTCCACCTCCGATGTGAAACGGTTCAACCGAAGCCGATGGAACGTGAGATTTTATTTTATTTTTGTTTTTTTTTTGTTTTTCTCTTTCGTCTTTTATCCCGGCATGATCCTGCAATGTGATACGATGTCGGGTAAGAGCTGTTTTTAAACGACTCGTACCATCATTAGTTCGATTAGATCTAAAGCACTCAATGTTGCAAATCAACTTCATTGATCCTGTATCGAATAAATGTGAATGAAAATGTTGTGGGATCGTGTGCGCCATATTGAAAATGTTACTGTTGAAAGTGTTATTTTTAGCTTAGTAGAAGTGAAGTTGATATGTAATAATTTTTTTTTTAGTAGTATCTTCAGGAGAAGGGTAGTGAATAGTAAACAATGTTTTGTGGAAATTACTCGTTTATCGGGATGAACTCTTCGAGAAATCATTCGCGAATAGTAGCAAATTAAAATCAGTTGTAAGTCAATCTCGTAACCCGTAAAGCATCAAAGGATTTGTATCAGCATCTAATTCTTTTCATAAATTAAACTAGTCACTCACTTGTAAAGATTAAAAAAAAATCCGTCAAGAATAAAAAAATACATTTGGTATACTGTTTTGAAGTATTTCTTTCGAAAGGAAAGTTGCCTAAGTAAGTTTATTTGAAGAGTAAGAGGTTTTAGAAATTAAAAATTAATAAGTTACTAAAAAAAGAAATTGCTTAAAAATACGACTAACTGACAAAAGATTTTCTGAAAAAAATTTGCACTATTCATTATATTCAAATAATTATGTAACGCATGTTGTTTAGTATTACGCCCCAAGTATATGAAAATAATGTTTACTATCAATGTGTTTGATCGTAAAGTTAGCGTAGCATAAAGTGTTTAGAGAAGACATTTAAAAGATAGAACATATTGTACTGTTAAATGAATTTACACAGCTCTTTATCAATAGACAATTAAAGAAGGCTATTAAAAGCCTTCTCCAAACGCCCCGATAAATCTCAGATCAGCTAAATCGCGCATCAGTCAACTAGACTTCCCTTGCACTTATCCGTCTAACCATAACTGTTAGAAATTTGCTCTACAAGTGATATCCATTAACACTCATCACACCGCATTTATAAGCTGCGCGGCGTAGAGAACTTTAAACTGTCAATTTAATTAAAATAATGGATCGACTTAGTCCCTTATCAAAGCACTGCCAAGTTTATGATGAAAATTTGCCACAAATTAATCCTCCCCTGGTGCCGAGCGTGGTGATCATAATTTGCCATTTTTATGCCCTGCCTCTCGCCAACCCTCGTACACTCGCTCCAATGGCGAGCTTCTATTGCTTGATCAGTGGAATTGAATGCGAACGTTCTGCTTTCCGCTAAGTGATTTGTATGATCCATTAGCGCGCTTTGAACGCTAACCGCACACAATTGTACAATCGCCCCCTTTTTTCTTATCAAAACGGTGAACGAGAAGAAAGAAAGGTTTCACTTTCTTCGTTCGTTCGGAGCCAATTTTACTCACCTCGCTCGTGAGGACAACTGAATAGTGTGACGATTGGCACTGAATTGTATCCACCAATTGGTAGGAAAAAATGCTTCACGTTCTTTTCAAACCCTGCTTCATAGCATTAGCAAATGTAGGGAGGGAAAAGACGGCTTACACACAAAAAAGTACACAAAACATCAACATCCATCAGCTGGAAAACGAAATGCATTCCTGCTCGGTCCTGCCAGACTGCGTGTCAACTGTTTCGTTCTCCCGCAAAATCTCCGCTTCGCACTTGTCAAGTATGGGAGTTTTGACAAAGCTTCCAGTTGCTTTTTATCTGTAATGGTCCATCTCGTTCCACATCCAACCGCTTCTGCGGCAAGCCATTATCATTGCGACGAGCTCGGCTTCGGCTCCAAAGCAAACTCCAGTGTGAAAGAAAAATACAAGATTCGTCCATTTGTTGGTTCGTTTACTGTCACTTTGACGGGGTTATAAGACGGGGGCGGGATCCGTGGGTGCTGTTGGTTGCAAAAAATTGACCGCCCCAAGAGTTGGCATTCGTAAGAAGTGGCGTATCGCGCTCGATGCCGACGATTGCTGACAGAAAGAGCAATGGTGCCCTAAGCGCTGATGGAGTTTCCTTGTGCTGACAAACTTGCTTCCCGGTCCCGGGAAGGAATGGGAACGGTGGTGTGAAATATCATAAAGTCGATCCACTGTGGAAGGTTTCGCGGGGCGCCTTTTCTCTTCCGGTGTTTTTTTCCGTCCGTCTTCTGCCAAAGAAGAGAAAGAGAGAAGGCTTAGTGATAACAATACGATCTACTTTTCCCATCCCTACGCTTCCGCTTGCCGGAATGCGCGTAAGTAAACATCAACAAAGCCGATCAAGCAAGCGGCCCCGCAGGTCATCGTGGGCGGGGTAGCTATCATAACAATAACAGGGTGGAATTCAACAGACGAGTCGAGACGAAGAAAAATGCGCTGCTAAGAGGAGGAGGAGGAGGAGGAAAAGCTGTGTATAGGCGCAAGGACGATAAATACACGAAATAAATTAATACCGACCAACCGAATGCAATCAATCATCGGAACGGAACATGGGATGAAAGTACGTCCTTCGCTCACTTTCGCCCTTGCCCGTGTTTTTTTTTTGCCTCATTTTTGGCATTTATTGTGTGCTTCGAAGGTGGTTGAGAAGGACAAAACCGTTGCTGGTTCGGTGGACGAGCGGTTTATTTTTCGGGCACGGTACGCGAGCACGGGTACGGAAATGTAGTACATTAATTTTATGCTCACCTTTTACCACCATCCCACACCACCGTCACCGTGCGGTTGCTGTGGTTCACCTCGTTTTGACTCTGGTGAAAACCATCAAAACCATTAAAACGCAACCGAAACAACCTGTACCCTACTACGTGTGTGTCGTCGATGTTCCACCGCTGATACTGAAGTTCTCTTTTTATCAATTGTCCATATTGCAGACTTTACCTCCCAGCTGCGACAAACGGTGCACGATCCCGACGGAAGCCCTCATCAGCAGGAGCAGCAGCAGCAGCAGCAACAACAACATCATCATCACCAACAGTCACATCATCATCATCATCATCACCATCATCCGGTCGGGTCGGTGGTTCCGTCGGGGTCGCCATTTGCGATGGTGAGGCATTTTGCTACCGTTAACAACACAAAAGTCACCGCACAACGAGGCGGCACGGCTTTGCTACCGTGCAACGTCATCAGCCAATCTTCCGCCCTGGTAAGTTGAAAAATTGGCGATAGGACGTTGGGACATGGGAAGGAGATGAATGAGAGGAGTGGCGGGGGAGAAAGTCTAGGAACGCGAGCAGCGCGAATAAACAATATCGATGGACCGAACGGTCCATTACGCAATGGCTGAGATATTTTGGCCCCATTATCGAGGGAAAAGGACCGACGCAGGCAGTGCAAGGCCCATCATTCGTGCGGGTTTAAAATATTTAAGTTTCATTCAGACCCCCCAAAATATAGTCGATAACAGAATGGTTTTTGAGGAAAAAGGTTCGGTGGACATTGTTTGAGATTCATCGGTTGATTGATTGTGGCCCATTCGTTTCAATTTGCGCATTTATAATGGACCTGATGGAAGTTTATTTGATTTGACTTTAAATAATCCTACCGTTATTATCTCTTTTTTCTATGTCTTTAAATTAAAAATAGATTATTCTTTATTTACGTTAAATTAAGACTATACGACGATGTTCATTATTTTTGGCTTTGTTTGAAAGGTTACCATTATTTGTTAATGAAAATTTCTAAACTTAAATGATTAATACCGAATATAATTCGTATATTCTACCGATGCATCAATTTGGCATTTACATTTTTTTTCTTTAAGCCTTTGCAGTGAATAGTTTTATAGGCACTTTGTTCTTATTTGTTCTTATTTGTTTCTTTTTGTTCTTATTGTTTGTTTGTTATTCACAAAAAATAGTAAATTGTTCAATAATGTTTTAAAAATAAATAAAACAATGTTAAAGAATGTCATAATTTTACCGTACCAGTTATTCAATTATTCAATGGTTCAATGGTAGGGTTTTCACCCTTTCACCTTCACCCCTAAATTGATCAAAAGAAAAATTGTAAGAAGATTTTGTCTTATTGAAGTATAAAAATCCTTTCGAAATTGTTTGCATGTTTTAACATTATTTCCATCTGGGAAACTTCGTGGGTTTAGTTTATGCTAACACATATTGAGACTTCAACAAAAGCAATGTCTTATTACGAAAATGAATCAAAGAAACATACGGTAACATCTGATACTGAATACGTGAATTGAAACGTGTAATAGCTTTTATTATGCTTATTAACTCAGAAGTTACTCGCAGGTTTCTAAACGTTACTGCAAATTGTGACCATATACTTGGATAATTTTATTGGTTATCGAATTATTGGTTTGGTTAAAATGATTACATTATCATATGTTTCATACTTGCAATGATGGAAATTTACCTATCTTGAATATACCGCTGATCATGATACTGTGCCATTAAAGACAAGAATTCGTAAGAAGAAATCGTATGCTGCTTATTTTTTTTTATGTGAAAAAGATGGGATAAAAAAATCATTGTTTAATATCAAGATCATTAATACGTTTCAAGTTTTATTATTTTCAACAATCGCATTCGTTTCAAGTTCGATTTTTCTCTATTCACTTTTTCATGTGTTTTTTTTTTTTGTTCAACATTCCTTACAAAAAATATTAAACTTGATAGTTCTGGTAATTTTGAAACCACCTCTGTATTTTAATTATTTTTCGAGCGAACAATAAAGCATAGTTAACTTTTTTCTCCATATGCGACGAGCAACTAAAACAAGCAATAATCTGCCTTTATTACCTTTCCCGTGAAACTTTTCTTCATTTCAGTTCCTCGTATTAGTACAAATTGTCGTCTGACAACGAAAAAAAAAAACAACATACATTTCTACAAAACCGAATGAAAATAAAACTGCGCCAGGTGGAAAATGTATTCTTCCACCAGTCGCGGCTACCGCGCAAACGTATATCGCTTCTCCGTTCATTTCTCATTCCAACCTTTTCACTCTTCGATTGCAGGTATCGTGGATCCGGCGGCAGGACTTTCAGCTACTCACGGTTGGCCTCTCGACGTACAGCAGCGACGACCGGTTTCTGGTCGAGCATCTGCGCCACCTAGGCCACTGGGCACTGCGAATCAAATCCGTGCGCACCGAGGACGAGGGCCTGTACGAGTGCCAGCTGTCCGTTCATCCCGTACAGTCGGTGTTTGTCGAGCTTAAAGTCGTAGGTAAGCATGGTTCCGTGTAGCGAGTCTTTTTCCACCTACCCAACACCACCGTTTCTTTCGTCCCCGGCCGGAAGGACATCGTTTTCGTGTCCGGAACGTCGTCGTTTCAAACGGTACAAAACGACGGTCCGATGGGGGATTCGGAATGATTTTCCAATAAAAGCTCTCCGCCCGGCCACTTTGGTTGATGTTTTTTTTATATCATTCCGACACTGGCTGGCATAAGAAAATATGGCCTAGTAAATACGAAACGAGTGCACAGTACGCTCCGGTGGAAAAACTGAGATGACAACGACGCCTCCGACGAAGACGAAGTTTCGTTGAGCAGCGAAATATAAAGCTCTCATGAAAAATTCCTTCGATATCACAAATCCACATACACCACCACCGCACTTGGATCCTATATCGAAGGCAGGATGATAGCTACTAAGAACATAACAAACAGGTAACAGGAACCTCTCGGAAAGGAAACCGGAAGGAGGAAAAAGCACCTGCCTGATGGCGGAAAGGGAAAATAATCTGAACCACACCGTTTTCATCGCGCGTCCCACTCCTATCTCCAAGATGTACGATCGAAAGGGATTTTCATGTTCAGAATTTCCCTGGTTCATTTGTGTGTGAATGTTTTTTTGTTTTTCTCCTATGTCGGCTGCTCATGCGGACGGGGATTTTATTTTAAAATTTTGTTTTCCCACCTTCACAGCGCTTGACAACGCTGCTGGCCATTGGATTTTGTTTTGTTTATTTTTTGCTTGTGTCATTTTAGGGATTTTGCTCAATCCTTTATCAAGCCTTTCAAAATGGCTTCCGTTTCGATTGGCAAATTAGATTGTGGATGAAAAAAAACACAAAATTTCATTTCACTAGTGTCGTCGCGTGTGTGAGAGAGACAGAGAGATACGTATTAAGCGTGCCAAACGCAAGCTGGCAAAAAACAACAACAAAAAAAACTACCGATCTTTTCGGTGGGCTCCGAAACGTGGGTACGTTAGAAAACAAATTCCGGTTGACACTTTATACCGGCTTTTGGGTAAGGGATTTCCTTCTTGCCCGCTCCATGACGGTACGCTCGCACCTGCCATGTGCTAAACGAAGGAAAAGCTTGTCTCACGTGAGAAATGCTTACGTTTTCGGGTTGCCGTAGAAAGAAACGAGTTTTCAAACGCACGCATGTGATAATAGGCAAATTAATGAAGCAGGGATGTGGTATGCTCATTTTGCATAATCGTTTTTTTTGCGGTTTTGCGGTGCATAATTTTGCGGTTGTCGTTGTGTGTTTTATAATAACCGAGTTGAAGGAAATGTTCCATGAAGGCTTCTTTTAATTATACTTTTCGTTGATCGAGTTGTTTGATTTGTAATATCGGTTTAGTTTTCTCAACATGAAATTTGTTGGTATATATTTGTTAATTTGTTTATACATTTTTTTGACTCTGCTGTTTATATACCTAAGATACTGCATAAAAACTAGGTTAAAATGTTTGGGTAAAGAAAACAATGCTCATACAGCAACTAAAACCAAATTACTTAATAAATTACTGCAATCCATAGATGGATACGATAACTAAAATTGATTCGTATTGACAGAAGATCGTGCGAGATGATAAAAAAATAATTAATTTGAACTTGTTAACTTGACGTAATATTGTACGCATAAACTGAAAGTATTGCCACATTTCTGTCACCGATTGTAGTGAATTCATATGCCGATTGAAAAGAAATAGGAAACGGCTAACGTATTTTCTCACAACTGTACGACAAACAAAATTCTTTCATTGCAAAATATCGATTACTCAGTGTGTACCATCTTATTAAAAATTTATTAAATTTTTTGTTTTTGAGGACAGAAAATTGATATGAAACTTAAATTCCTGGCAAAAACTCACTTTTTACTAAAATTGTCAATATATTGTTTATCCGTAGTTTAAAACTATTTGTAGATGTTGTGTTGTTTCTTAAGTTTCTTCTATTGTAGTATCTAAAAAATCTAAAAAGTCGACATTCTTCAAATCATGTCACATTTATAGTCCGTTCGTCGAGGCATAGACACATAATTTTCTTTCAATTTTTATTACTAACAGAAACTATCAGTTATGAACTAATAAAACTATATTCTATAGCGATGTTTCATAAAAAATATTTGCATCATCATGTATGCAGTATGAAAACGTAAAGCAGTATCAACAACAATTATTAATAGTATTCTAATATTTCATTTGTACAATACTATTTACTAAAAATAACAAGTATGGTAATGTGTTACCAATTTCACAAGCCTATTTGCAGTAAATCTATACATATTACGCTGGTTGTATATATGTAAATCATAGTGTAATCAACAACAATTTTTTTTTTTCAAAAATGATTACATCGCGTTCCAAATTTACTTACTTATCATAAACAGCAATTCCGTGAATTCTAAATCATGATGATCAACTTTTGCTCACTCACAGCATTCTTTGGAATATCACCGTTCGCCGGAGTTCCAGGAGAGAACAATCTGGTGGAATGAAATTTAACAGTTTCTATACTCGATGTTTATGACTCCGCCATCTCATTGTTAGTCAACCGATCGGCTCGTTTCCGAGCCATCACCAGTATATAGGGCCTATCCAACGCTGAAAAGCTCCGCCATCCTGTGGCTACAAGTTACTCAATCACTCCTTCAAGAACCGGGTAGCGATCCGAGTAGAATGTATTACATTTACAAATTGCTACGCTCGATTCGGTGCGCTCGAAGGAATTTAAAGAGCGTCCCATTTAAAGCGCTTCCTGGCGCTTGACTGCTTCTAGAACGAAACAAGCAAAGTACCCATGCCTGTTTGTGTGTGAGTTTGTATTGGCACATGTGCTATACGGAATATCCTTACACGTGATGATTCATACCGGGATGTAGGGCATCGGTAAAGCCCCGAGATTGCATGATCGTTCGTACGGAGCAAAGCGTACCCGAGCGAGCATTTTTCAAGTATCTAACGTTACCTGCCGAACACGCGGCTGAGAATGTGTTCTGGGAAATTGAGTTTTCATTAAAGCTTGATGAAATTTCTTTGAATCTCTCACTATCTGTTGCAAGTACGCTTGTGACTGCGTGTGCCAACATGTGTGTAGTCTAACGGTGAAAGCGCTACCTTGACCGGAAGCAGCAATCTTTCCGAAACCATTCCACCAGATCCGAGCTGCTTGGAAGAAGCTTTCGATGCTTCGGCAAGTCACGGTAAAGCGCTCACGCCAAGCGTGTATTTTAATTAAATTATTTACAATCCGCAACCAAATATCAGGTATATCTTTTGCATAAAATCCGAAATTATGGTGAGGGAGGATAGGTGTACATTTATGTGACATGGCGTATTAGGGTTCTTTTCCAAGGACTTACATACTTCCGTCATGGTTTGTGCTTTTCCGATCTAATTGAAAGTTTGCTCATCGCATCAGCTGCATGGAACGCGATGGAAAAACGATAGATTTTCAGGCATCAAACGTTAAAGGATAGCAATCTGATGTCATTTGGAACGCCTTATCTATGTTTTCAGTATTACGTGTGAGCCTTGCGAATGTTTTGATTTGTTTGCTTTTCAGTCGCTATTTTTCGTGTTGAGATGACGTGTCGAACGCGTCAAGTTTTTTTTGTAGAAGCAACTGGAAAACAATTTTAATGTACGCTTTAAAAATAATCAAATCTAAGCTTTATTTTTTTCCTTTTTATCGTATACATGGTAGATGTATCATAGAGAGTCAAATATGCATTAAAAGTAAATGTGAATAATATTTACCAGATTTGGAATGTATTACAAATGACTGAAGTCAAAGCTTATCTTGAGTATTTTATTTCGACTTTCTCATCTTTATTGACCAAAACTGTAGTCAATATTTGGTATTGACTATTTTCTTCTTTGATATACAAATTTATTCGTAACGCTTAGAAATTGTTATAAACATTCTGTTACCTTTTTTCAATTTGGTTTAATTTACGTAAAGTGAAGAATTTTTAAGACATTTAAGACAGAATATTTCACAGTATATTTCGGCATATTTATTGCTTAGTGCTATTTACGTTGCTCAAATTAATAAAAGATCAAAGATAAAGGCGATGTCAATACGTTCCTCTGCATATCTAAACGTTAACGGAGAAACCAGAAATATCAACACGTTCAACCCTTTCTTGTCTTTTGTAAATAAATTTACGTTAACTTAATTCATCTCATGCTAAAACCATAAACCCTGCAACGCAAAGTGTTGATTTTGAAAATTTGCAATTTCAGTTTAGAAAATCCAATATAATACAACTTTCCCTTCAATGGAACTCCAACAAAGCGAAATTAATATAACCAAGCACAACCACCCTACAATCTTGCAACTATGGATTAAATCCTTGAATTTGAAAAAAAAGTACCTGAAGAAAGAAGCAAAAGTTGCGTTTGGCATTCATGTACTTGTCGGGATGTTCCACGAAACGAAGCAAATCGGATGAATGTATACTAAGCTTAATCTGCGCCAACTTACTTCGTCGTGCAACTCGATCCTCTTGGTACCGGAGGTGGCTTGGTTTCACTTCCTTCCTTCGTTTTTTTTTTCATCTTAAAGTTTTTGTTTTTTTCGCTGAATATTTTCCACGTAGATTGCACCTCATTCTTATGTTTCTTGTTTATTTTCGATTCGCAGAGGCAGCGGCAGAAATTGTTGGAGCACCCGACCTGCACATAGACGAAGGATCCACTTTGCGGCTGGAGTGCAAATTACAGCGTGCTACTGAGAATCCCACGTTCGTGTTCTGGTGAGTATTCGGATGACTTTTTGAAGCCCATATGATATCATTGTTTTTGCTTTATACATAAAGGAGGTTGTGAAATGTGTTTGTTTTTAATTTACATTTTAAATAAATGCGAATCAACATCTACGATTGATATTGAACACAGTCTGTAATATTACATTTTATAACCAGTTTCAATTGACCATAGCATTTGCTTCCCCTCAGCACTTGGATTGATATAACACTTTGGCTTTGAAATCAAAGGACTTTCAATTGTCAAACGTTACGATAATTACTTTGAATATCTGTGAGAGCATAACAAAGAGTCGTGTCGCAAAAAAACCCTTATGAAACGGGGAACGAGAACAAACGATAATACGATTGCATTGAATGGATTGTTTATTACATTCATATACTGTGCAACCATATTCTTACGTTGGTAAACGAGGTGCAATTGGGAAAATATTTTCCAACACAACCCCTTCCGTTGCATTCGAATCGACAAGCCCGGATAGCATGCACACGGCACGAGAAGTAATCGCTTACAAGGTATTATGTTTCCCGCACGGTTTCCCGGGAAATGGGCACCTGGGTAGGATGAACATTGTTTACAACGCAGTCAATAACACGGTAACGTAGTACAGCGAAATCTGTGTGGACGCCGTTGGCGAAAAAAAAGCAAAATGAAAAGGCACTGACAAATAGCTCTTTTAAGCTCACTTTATGCGTGGCTACGCGTTATCAAACACTGCATTCGTCCGCTGCAATGGCCGAAAAATTCACGAAAACACATAAAACTGCTCGTTCGTGCCATGCACGAGAAATAAATACGCGACAGGTATTAATGAGCGGTGCATGATATGGTAGCAGTTATTGAACCACACCCGGCCACTCGCACACACGCATACTCCGAAAAAGAAGACGCTCGAATCATTTCACCCCAACAATGGCCCACGGACCGGTGGAAAGTGCAAATAATGTATCATCGAGTCTGCAGCTTCGGCGCTGGGTGCATGGTTAAATTAAAAAATGGCACCAGCATCATTCACCTTAATCCCACCATTGTTACACACGCGAATGGGCGTATAATTATGCGTTTGCAAAGTAACGTTCGAGTTCTGGTTACAGCGACAAATCCCTGTTATTTAATTTAATGCGATAATCTGGTTTGCTTAACGATCGAATTTCACAGAATGTAATTGATCGGGAAATGGGAAAATGTTGGCAACACTTCAATCAATCCGTTAAAACGATGTTTAATTTTTATTAAACTTCTTTTTTTCTCAAGTGGTGTCCGAGTTGAGAATAAAGGCATCGTTTCATTATCCAAGTTACGTGGATTCGAATGCAACTTATGCATTTTGGAATGTTTTCCAATTATGCCTGGTAGCGTTCATACATCGCTACCAAGAAGATTGATGTAAAGAAGAAACTTTAATATTGGTTATTAACTCTCATAACTCTCTGTATCTCTATGTTTGACCCCCTACAGTTAAGTACGTCGTGCTGACGAGACCTGGTCATTAATCGTTTTCCAGATCGCTTGGTTCATGGCTGCAGTTCTGCGCGGTTACGTTCGATATCTTTCAGAAGCACTTTGCTGGTGGGACATAAGGCTGGGATCCTCATGACATGCCCTAGCCATCGTATCCTACCGGCTTTGGCCACCGTTTGGTTGTCTGACACGCCAAACAGCTCAACTAGCTCGTGGTTTATTGTTTTTGCTGACTTACCTTGTTAGTACACTTCACCGAAGATAGGCCGTAACACTCTCCGATCATACACAAGGTGGGCATCTTCGGTCAGAATGACCCAAGGCTGATTGCCGTTGATGTCTGATGTGGTGATCTTCAGATGTAGCTGTAGCTTGGTTTATACTGAAAGAGCGTGCTGCTTATGGCCTTATAGCCTCTTCATCAAGATTATAATTAGGCAGACCTTGCTTATATCCTCGCAAATGAAACTTGAATTGCTGGAAATGTAACGATGGAATCTTGATGTACCTAGAAAATTGTCTGCTATACGGCTTTGGGTTCGTCCAATACACGGTTCAGTTCCTGTAAGATGCAAAAATAATGTTAGTTTTATCCCTCTTAAGCTTTGCACCTTCCTCACTGCAATCAATTTTACAACCTGATTTACACAATACTTACACATTGCTCCGTCAAAGCACAAGACGAAGCTTTTAATTAAAGCTTTTCAATACATACCTTGGTCGTTTGCTTCTACAATCAAATTAATAGTGCATCGATTTTCTAGCGCACAAATTTGCAACGGTAGCGGGTTTAAATAGTGATTTATTACTTTATTCCCACTTTTTTAAAGTTACTTGTGGAGATGATTGCATAAAGGTGATATGAGTTATGAGTTATTACCTTGTACTTTTTTCCTCCTTTATCTCTCGTAACTAAACATGGCAATAGGAGAAGATCAGAAAATGATAACGGTGTAGACTTAATCAAAATCAAGTAATAGAACATATGTTTGGAAACTACGAATTGGTTTCGAAATATTAAATGTTCCCATTTTTCATAATAAATTCATGATGAATCAACTTTTTATATCTTTTTCATAATAATATTTCATAGTAATATTATGGATCTTTTACCAAAACCTTTGTCGTAAGTCATTAATACATGAATAAATGCATTATGCTTGAAAAATATCATTGGAAATAGTTATTAAATGAATACCAAATATTTTATTGCAAGACAATCTTAAAGCACGTAATTAGAAGAATGATCTTGACTGGTGTACAGATGGTTCAAGATAGCTTATCGTCGAGATTCCGCATACTTTGTTAACCCAACATAAAAATAAGCCTAATAAAACCTGTGATTGGTAACATCGGAGATGCTTTCAGTAAGCCTTCAGTGTTAATTCCATTCACAATAGTAGCAATTTGCTACTCGGCCCATCGTAAAACACACCGAATTCCAAACGTACTGCAATCACCCCACACAAACCGCTAATCGTCTAACCATGTACGTTTGGTGTAATTTTCGATTCCCGATGTAAAACTCTGACCACGCCGCAACAACAGCCGGACAACATCGTTGGGCAAGATAATTACTTTCGCCATCGGTACGACGATGATCGTCGATGGTTAGCTATGCACCTTCTCGTTCGCCATCGTCCTTTACGGTGCATTCGTTGACATAGTTTTGTCTTCAAGCAGCCACCGAACAAGGGACCACCCTGTGCCGGTTCAGAAACGGAAAATCCCACTCGATTACACGCATCCGTCGTTAGCGATAGTTACATTATTCAGTGCACTTTGGACCGTATGTTTGGTCGCAGCAGTGGCTCGAGCACCGTATGATGCCGCACCGGAAGGTGAGCTATTGATATGAACCAAGCCCACCGTCGTTTGAAATCGCTTCTAGAGTCGAAACGGATGATTGGAAACATCGTTCCAATAAATAATAATGAGAAGGATATTAACAACGCGTATGTGTATGAATGAAAGAAAAGTTTTAGACGTTGTGGAATTGAATATCGTATTGAAGAAAAACTAACCAAAACAAAACAAGAATACCTTGCAAAAAAAAAAAAGGATTCCGAAATACTTCTTGAATTAAGAAAAAATGTAGAATATTTCTTTGTATTTTTTTCAATCTTTTACTTAAGATGAATAGTTATAATGTTCAAAAACCAAGCACCAAAATAGCGACATTACAAGCGGCTCCATTTTATTTTTTCAAGTTCATAGTTATTTACAGTCCTCTACTCTCGATCAACCCCTCGTTGATTCATTTAATCACCATGTAATCGTTGTGACTTATTTCACTGTTTCTTATCGTACTCTTTCACTCTGTGTTTCATCCCGAAACAGGTACCATGAACAGAATATGGTAAATTTCGACCAGTTGAACGGATTTTCCGTCACACCGTTCCAATCGCCGACCACTGCTGGCCATCCGGCCCATCCACTTCAGGACGAGCTTGACGAGCTGGCACGTTCGTCGGCTGAGCAAGGATTCAATCTGCTTGATGACGATGGATTCGCACAGCGTCCGCCGCAGCTCGGCCAGGATAACATCGATCCGTTTCTGGCCGATTCTTCTTCCTCGTCGCTAATACTTGCTTCCCTGGCGGCGGCAGCAGCGGCAGCCCTATCGTCCTCTCCCTACCACCACCACCAACACCACCATCAACACCTTGACCGAGCCGATCTTTCGCTCGAGCAGGATGAGCAGGACGCGCTCGGTACGGCATCGTCCGAATCACTGGATGTTCGCCGGCAGCCCCATCCGCATTTGCACCATCAGCATCATCTTCATCATAATCAACATCGTCTCGCAATGAATTACAGCGACTCGATGCCGTACTCGCACATCCTGACGCCGGCCCCGAGCGTGCTCACGATCAAGGAGGTCCACTTAAGGCACGCCGGTAATTACACGTGCGCTCCATCCAATGCTCGCCCAGCCAGCATCACCGTGCACGTGCTGCAAGGTGAGTTTTGGGGGATGGGAAACTTCATTTTGATCACCTGCATTCCTGCCGTGTTGTTAGCTACGGAGAGCGTGGTTCTCTAGGTGGTGGTAACAGCATTAGTTGAAGTGCACCAGTTGCACATTAGATGATGCCAGCGGTTATACAATCTTTGTAATGGCCGAGGGGAGGAAAATATGATGCTAAGACTCCTCATGTTGTTACAGCTGAGTGTGATTGATTTAAAGGTTACACCAAAATAAGGCTCTAAGATAATTACGGATACGCAAACAGTGAAGTTTGTAATCCCGAGCAGGTGGTTATAATGATAGTGTTTGTTAACTTAATCGAGCGCCATAATCAATGAAGTCATGTGCATGCAACTTAGATTGGTTTAGTACTGGTCATTTAGCATGCGTAATTTAATTCATTTTTTCATTCGTCATTACAACACAACGACCTGTAAAAACATAGAAAAATAAAGTTATTGCAATAACATTCGTAATTTTATACCATTGTGTATTTTACAACTTCCAATATTACTTGAAATACAATGGATAAAACTTTGTTTTTTTTTTTGGCTTAGATGACCTTTAAAAAACACGTAATCTGAAATATATATTTTAGGTTTCGTGATTTGGTATTCATACCAATATTTCGCATTAAAATTAAATGAAAGATGAATAAATGTGTTATACAATATTCGAAAAGATTAACAATGCTACTCCTGTGATGTTCAAAGTCGTAAAACACTAAGAGATATAAAAAAATGAGACATTTTCTTAAAAGTAAAAGTTTTATTTGAGAATTTTTGAGAAATTTTGAGAATCAATTTGACGAGTAAAACAGTAGTAATATAGTGCTCAAAATTTAAAAAAAATCGTTGGAAAAAAATTATTTTGTTGGAACATTGCATCTCGAGGTCTGGTACAATGTTTTTTTTTTGTCAAGTATTCGTTTTTATTTACGAATCACAGGTCATAAACGAATCAAATCAAAATTAATAATCAATAGTGTTTATAATTGTACCAAAGAGTACTTCTTTCCATTGTCAGTGAATTGACAAAACGCGTCTCAAGCCGCTCACACGAACCCCAACTAAGATGTGATAGAATCAAACAGATCTATGTTAATTCGATGTTTTACTTTAATTCAAGCGTAAATTACCAAAAATCGAGTGTTCACGTTTTCCTGTGAAGAGGCATCGTGCCTAAAAGAATTTCCATACAAATTCGATCAAAAGCATGTGACCGAGTCGCTCACGGCTGCTTGTAGATTGCATCGTTTAGCGACGTAACCATGTTAAAAAGAATAGTAGCTAATGCAATTTCTGCTAAATAAATTCTTTTACCCCCGTTTTTACCTCCACGCCAGGTGAAAAGCCCGCAGCCATGCAGCATGCCAACCGCAGCCAGCTGGATGATGGTAGCAAACCGTCCCGCAGCGGAAGTAACCGACAACCGTCACCCGATGGAACGATGATGCTGTTGCTCCCGCTGCTGCTGATGATGATGATGATGAAGCTGTTCTCGTTGGTAGCACAATGTCGGTGAAACGAAATGTCGCTAATAAGTGTTGCATCATGTACGCGAAACGTTCGAATGTAAGAGGAAAGGGCGAAATGTTATCGGTGAGATGAACACAAGGCAGAAGAGGGTATGTTTTGTATGGGAAGGTAAAATGTAGAATAAAACATACGCATAAACTCGCCGTGTACACATGCAAAACCTGTAAAATAGTTGAACGGAGCGATGTAAGCGTTAAAGAAGAAAAAATAAGCTGCTGCAAAAGGGGCAAAAAATTTCTAACAGTATTTTATCACCACCTTGAATTTCAACCGTGCGTTATATCTGTTTGTGTTTAAGTTTTGCCACCGTATTTCCCGTGCCGTGATTGGGATAGTCGCAGGCCGCTGGCACTCGTTTTTTCTCCTAATGCCCAACCGCATGTTGACAGCGACAGTTACGAATGAAATAAAAACAAAACAAGAAACGAAACACAAATACAAAACGATCTGAGTAGATAGATAAAATGTTTGTTAAATTAATGCAAAAGGAGATATTCATAAAAAAAAACGAGATATGAGTATGGAATGAGGCGGGTACAGGATAGTGTAACGGTCGGGTTGGAGCTGTAGTACGGAACGCCGTTTACCGACGGCAGTGGATGAAAAAGTATTATTCATATACAGGAAACATTCAGAACTATAAATAAAAAAACACACAAACAAACAATCTATGGAAAATGGCTTCTTCCGTTAGTTGTGTCGTTGTTTGATGAAACCGTCCCGAAACATGCGAACTTTTTCAGGTTTCACACCAAGTGCGTTTGTTTAAAACTGCACAGTTTGTCACCTAAAACATCATCATTTCTGTTCAACACGCTGTAAGTACTTGTTTTTTTTTACGTGTACTGGTTTTTTTTTTCGATTTTAACCCTCAGATTAATTGTGCATTCGACAGTTTATTGCGTGAAGTTTGCAATATTCAAGCGATTTCTCGTGAACGCATTTGAGCACGATCTTTCTGAAGTACAGTTTTTTCCTCTTGTTCTTATCGACTGTCACTTGCTGTTTGCTTTGCTTGAGTAAAAATCACGGGTTTCTATTTCAATTTTCAATTCTTTAAACGGTAACAAGATTTCATAGTACTAATCTCGACACTAATGGTCGTTGATGTGTTAATAGACATTTTTGTAATTATACCTTCCGGTTCAATGATTTCATGGTTTTGTGACACATTGTTTCAGTTTTGTTTCATTTGGCGTTGTTTTATTGCGTTTACATTGTTGGTCTTTTTAAGTAAAAGGTCGGTTTACCAACAAATGAAAAACTACCGAAAGATCAATACAACCGATGATTTCTTCTAATTAAGCACTTCGACTGATAGTCAGTTAGAGCCTTATTATGAATATGTTGTAACAACATCAAGGTTGAACAAAAAGGTAAGTAAAGAGCGTATGGTTTATGTAAATCTAAACCATGAAGATCAATGAAAAATAGAGAAAAAAATGTAATCATTTTACCACAATTCTACCAATGCTCACCCCATCAAAACCAAACAGTTGCGACCGCGTGTGTCACAATCTAATGCATGATGAAAAATAACCCAAAACATGAAACCAAGTCCAGCGCACACGCCCTGCTTCAGCCACGCGTTACCCTACGACCGATTGAATACGAGCTTGGCACGCGGGCGATAAGAATGCGTGCTGTTAATACGTTGCTAGCAAAGATCAATACTTTTTCTTCTTTATTTTCTGGCACGGTGATGTACGCCATGGAAATTTCTTTTATTTCGAGTAAACTGATGTTGTACTTTACATGAGGAAAACAGTATTTTTTAATGTGAATCAGACATTACATTTAAGTTTTCACATTCATCCATGCTCTGTTTCACAAGAAGTTATTGTTCACAATTTTATTATTGTTGGTGTTGTAAGTGTTATTAACTTATAATAAATTTCAAGGAATACTTCTGGCATTGCTAGAAACAAATAAATTAAATATATTAGAATAAATGTTACACATGAAAAGTACTTATAAATGAAAAGTTTAAAACACATTTTTTTCTTGTGGCTTGCTTTACTTGATTGCTTGCCTTGTTTGGCCGTTTGGTCTTGTTTGATTGTCAGGTTTGAGGGCGAAGAGATGTTTCAAGGGAAAATTAATTTCAGAATTTGGTATGTGTGAAACAATGTATTTTAACACTGATATATGATATTGAGAGGTCATCCCTGGAACAAGACAGATACATTTCTAGCGATTCAAATGATACTCACTTGGAATTATTACATAAATTACGATTGTCTATCCAAGCATGAATTTTGGGATTAAACCTTTTTTCAAACCTTCTTTTTAATCATTGACCCAGAGTTAATTCCAAGTAAAATTGACATCCATCCCGTTGGTACATGGGTAACATAGTTGGTATTTTTTAGGACGCTTTAGCCAACTCAGTAAGAAATTAACGAAAACTTTTTATGTGTTAAATTATTAATCATACAATTGAACTTTTGTCAAGCAATACATTAGCTTTCTAAATATGGTTAGAAAAACTGTTGGAACTTTTTTACAAAATAAACAAAAATAATTTAAAAAAAAACTGAAAAATGATCGGAGATAATGTAATGTTTCTCTCTCATTGGTACAACACTGCTGTGTACGTCCAAATCTAGCTCAAAAAGAAGCAAGCCTTCATACGTACGATTAGTTTGTTTGGTCAACACTTTTTATGGGATAATTTTCTTTTGATTAATTTGAACCCAGCGACAAAAAAAATTCTCGCAACACTGATAGTCGTTGCTCACATTCATCGTCTACGGCACATCATGTTTAAACTTTCTTTACATTTCAGTTTCGTTTCGAGAAGGCACGCGATTAGCCACGCGCCAGCAAAATGCTACCCATCGATCGTCGACAGATCGTGTGGTCATTTGTATTAGCTTTATTTTATCTTACAAATTCTTACTTTCGATCAGTCGATTGTTTCGTGGGGCTGCCGCTTTCAACAAAGCCAGGTGAGTGGTTCGGTAGTGCAAGTGGTTCCGCATGATTTAAAGAATCAGGGTGTTTCAAATAGAGTTATGTATTATGAGGCATAGTAACTGTGAGTGAAAACATAATAGCGTTAAATTTGATATGCCTAAAATCATGCCCAACGTTGCGTTAAAATATAAAGTAGCTTCTTGTTGCACCCTATTGTGTAACATCACCCATAATCTTTTGAACTCGTCGCATTCAATCTCGGTGTATGGAATGAAGCATGTATGTATAAAAAATACCATCCACAGTTGATAATAAGTGTCCGTTTTTTTGTATCTTCTACCAATTTCAAATGTACGATTAAGATTGTCTACCACTGATGAGTGCTGTGAAATTGTGGGTTCATGAAACTAAATGCCTCTGGCCATGCTTTCTAACTTCCATCTATTTCGAACGAATCTATTTCGAAATAGATGCAAATTCATTAAAATTTTTTTGAAAAATATTGCAAAAGTCTTCCTTTCAATTTGTTACAACATCAGCTACATAATTTTAGGTTAAATTTTGGTCATATAAAATCATCATATCGGTAGCTTCTCTATTCTTAGCAATTATATGATGCGGTACATGATGGTGATGATCATCATCATCTAAATGATTAGGTTAAGCACAAGTGAATAAAATCATTTTAATTTGTCAGTTATGCATTTTTAATTATTAAATCCTTAGTGTGTTAAGAGCTTTTTATAAAACGATTTTTTGTAGTTATCAGATGAATTTTAGCGTTCTCTCTTGGTTGATTAATCGATCTTAGTTTCGAATTCCTTTCTTAGGATGAATTGAGAGCCATTATTTTCCCCAATGTTGCGGTATGAGCCATATATTCGTGCTCCGTGGTTGGTATGTCATTGTCGACTTATATCAGTTTCAATTTTATCGCAACTCTTTTTATTAGAACCACTGAGCTCTCCTTCTATCATACTTTAGCATCTGCCTATATATGCTATATTTCACAAAGTATTTGAAAAAGCAAAAAAACCCTTCAAGGAACAAAATCTTAACAGATTTGTAATAAACATAAAAAACTCACTCTTAGTATGTCACTGGTGTCTTATCAAACGATGAGCTCAAGAGCACAAAATAATGAAAAAAAGATTGAAAAATAATGCGTGAAACCTAACCCAGCCCAACCTAACCATACCAAGACTACCTCAACGGGTATAATCGTTACCAATTTCAATTCTATGCTCATGTGCCGTGTAATCATACATCATTTTACAGAAGTGTTTCAAAGTGAATCCATTTGACCCAACTGAAGATGAAACTAATAATTGGAAAAGACAAACGCTATCAAATATCGGCTTTTAATTTTAAATGTTTTTGCACTTCAATTCTATAGGATTTTGTTCTTCATTATTCTCTGAAATTATTTTGAACCATTTAGAGATAATTTTAGATCGGGATTCTACATTGATCCTATTTTTTCTGCTCTTTTAATGTGCCGTGATTGCCTTGTAGAAACATGGAAAATAATTAGTGAGATTTACTAGCAAATTTACCAAGGTTTACCAAGGTTAGGTTTCGATCACTCGAGCCTGAATTTTCAAAAAAGTGTGTGCCAAATTAATTGGCAAATTTTGAAAGTATTTTAAAAATATTCTGTTTTTTTTTTAATAAGATTAACAAACAATATTGAACTATCTGGACAAAGATTGTAGTATTTCCCGTAAAATATAATTTCTTACAGCATCCGAGGAATTCAAAGGGAATTTAAATATGCGTGATCTAGTTGTACTACTATACACTTAGTTTTCGATTTTCTTCTCGAGTTTGAGATTAAAATCATCGATGGAAAATGCACAAAATGCACAAAAATGCACACTGAACTGAACCATAGTGTTTTACAAACTCCACTGCAGCACGGTTATGGCCACAATTACTGCGACTAGTGGACGAACCAAAGCCACCGGTGAGCAGAATCGTACCAGGCGAACAGTGTGACCGTCCATGCATCGCTGAAGAGCTCCCGCTCACGTGTCACTTTCACTGGAAGCTGGAAAACTTTGCCACGAATGGCGCGTAAGTACAGCCAATGTGCATAGGGTCGATCTGTTTCTTTTCAAATCTGGTTCCCGTACACGACAGTTCTTGTCTTCGATGCCGGAACGGCAGCCGAGCACACTGCTTCCGATCCCAGTGCATCACCGCGAACGGTATGGAACGTGGAGTCGTTACGATAAACCGACAGATCCCAGGCCCAGCGATACACGTCTGCAAGCACGACACCATCGTGGTGGATGTCGAGAACGAACTCGAGGGTCTCGGGTCGACGATCCACTGGCACGGATTCCATCAGATGGACACACCCTGGATGGATGGTGTGCCGATGGTGACCCAGTGCCCGATAGCGCAGGATACGACGTTTCGCTATCGCTTTAAGGCAGCAGAAGTTGGCACCCAGTTTTATCATTCGCACACCGGTAAGCAGATGGATGGGGTAGTCGATGTACCATGTAACATTTTTTTTCAATTTGTTCTAATTATTTCCTGCACTGTCTCTCATCTCACCGTTCAGGGTTCCAGAAGGCGAACGGACACTACGGCATTGCGGTGGTACGCGATCCGAACGATCTCAATCGGGAGCAATACGACTACGATCTTTCCGAGCATCATATCATCATCGCGGATTGGACGCTGGACATGGCGGAGAAGTGGGTCCCGGGCATCCAGACCGACTCGATGAGCGTCAACTCCATCCTCATCAATGGCCGCGGGCGGTACTTTAACGTATGCATAATGAGTTTAACTTCGTCCCGCGCTCCTTCGCCCTTCCATGCTACCCGTGCCACCCGTGGTTGCTAGGAATGTAAATTAAAATTTATCGAAAATTATCCTCACCACCGTGGCGTTACACGGTTCGCTCTCTGCAGGCAACGACCGGCACTCGAGCGGACGCCCCGTTGACCGTCTATCAGGTGGAGTTTGGCAAGCGGTACCGTTTTCGGCTGGTCAGCAGCGGCAGCCAATACTGCCCGTTTCAGTTGCAGGTACGTTACCCGGGGGGCAGGCAAGTAGTTCAAATATTATAATTGCGTTACGCCATCCATCGTGACCGTGCGCGCCGTTCAATGTTGCAGCTACACAGACTGACTACACGTGCTCTTTATACTCCCGAGTGCATTTGGTCAATTTGGAGTTGTGTGGGGGGGAGGAGTTTTTTGTTTGTTTTGTGCACCTGCAGTTGCAATTGCTCCCGTCTACAAGGGTGCCAGGGGCGTGGTGGAAGTAATTTGGAAATGAACAATGTTTCTCAATTACTCGTGCATTGGGTAAAAAATGGAAATTTATTGTAGCCTTATTTGCTTATTGGAGCACCATTTGCTCAATGGCCCAATCTACTGAACATGTTATTGAGAGGATGAAGAAGTTTGGCAATCATCCTAATTTGTCGCTTTTCCTTTGAATTTATTTTACGTTTTTCGCACCTGGTAGGGTAAAGCAGTGTTATTTTTTGTAGGTAACACTGATCATTCTTAATTTGTTGATGCTCCCAATCAATGTGTTACGATAACAGTGTTTCATAAAAACATTCTATAGGAATATTGTACGATATGCCTCACTTATCATAATTAAACGTTTATTTTCTAATGAATCGACCATTTCATAAGCTTAAAATGTTTAACAATTTTAAAATTAAAAGAAATCTGACAGTGTTTATTTCTTAAATGTTTAAAATATGTGATAGTTTGTAGAGTAAACAAGTTTGCACTGGAGCTCATCAATTTTAAATGGAATTATCAAATATATAAATAAATCCTCCAAATTTCTTCAAAAGGCATTCTTGCCATTTCTTATGTGTCTAATATAAGTGAACGATTCTAGAATGAAATTAAAATAAATGATGTTTGAAAACTGAAGCTGTGAAAAAGTGCTCCAAAGGATTAATATTGTAAATTCAACCAAGCAAATTGATCAGTTTATCTTTAGGTGGCTAAATTATTGGATTGAATAGTACGTGTATTAAAAGAATGTAGAAACAGTTCGGGAATTAGATAAATACTTTTTCAGGGTAAATAGAAATTTAAGGGACCAACTTTTCAAAAAATCTATTTTATTTCAAAATTACAACCATAGCGGCTTCAAGTATACAAAACCTTTGAAAACATGAAAATGTAATTCAGTAGCGTCAAATATGTTGGTTGATGTAAAAATGTTTCCTAATTTCCAATCAACGATTTTTAAATTCCAAATCAACAAGTACTCCAGAGAAAAATATTTATCAAGCAGAGCAATATTACTGATGCAACATTAATGTGAAAACAAATTTCATATTTTTTAATCGTAATCTTTTATATCATACATGTTAAGCGAAAAGTATGCAAATGCTTCATCAAAGTATTGCAATCGCTGCAATTTGTTGAATGTGGAAATTAAAATTTCAATTTTTAAATTTGTTATTTTTAAGATTCAAAATCACAGCATGCTAATCATCTCCACCGACGGAGGTACAGTGAAGCCCGAACATACGGTTGACACGTTGGTCAGCATCTCCGGTGAACGATATGACTTCGTGCTGACCGCCAACCAAACTCCAGGTAATGCACGGGCATGGTTGGCCTTCCGGTCACACTTCTCATTCTGAGTGCAATCGTCTTCAGGCAACTACTGGGTACGAGTACGCGGCATCGGATTCTGTGATCCTATGCGGGTGGAAGACTTTGCCATCTTGTCCTACCGCACGCCGAAAACGACCATCGCCAAAGCCGGACTGACGGTGCAGCAAACGTTAGCTTACCCGAAGGAGGCGCTACCGCTGTTTGACGATCCGTTCCCGGATGGAGTCGTGTTTAATCATCAGACCGCACCGTGCTACACACCGGGCGATCCCTATATCTGTGCCGCGGATCTCGAATCGTACGAGGTGTTCCGCGACGATGCGCTCATCGATGCCGTACCCGATCGGATCTTCTACCTTGGGTTTAATGTCATCACGGCGAATAACAGTTTGCTGTTCTCAAAACGTGGCTCTAGTCACTTTGCAAGTGAGTACGGATGCATAAACTTGGACAGGAGGGGTTTAAAGTGCTTGGTGGCCGTTTTTATTGGAGGTCATACTCGTACACAAGGAAATGTGCAATAATTAATGAAGATGGCGTCGGTAATTAAGTGAGTTATGCCGAGCTTCGCTTTCCAATGAAGTCTTCCAACGGATCGATACTGGAGTGTGATTATTTCTACCAACCATCCAGACAACTAGTTGTGAAATACGAGAATCCTTTGCGAACAGCCCCACAGCTATCGTTTCGTTGAGAAACAAGCTCAGTAATTAAATGAATCTCCGCATCCCTTCTTCGCTTTCCTCCGCGCGTTGCAGCCGTCCGGGACGATTTCAGCACGATCGCTGCGACAAACATGATCAGCTACCTGCCACCTTCCTTTCCGCTGCTGATTCAGCCCGAGCTGATAGTGGACGAGAATGAACAGTTCTGCAACGTTAGCCATCGGCCAGCCCACTGCACCGACGACCACCTTTGCTTCTGCACCCACCGCATAAAGGTGAAGTACAACGACGTCATCGAGATCGCCCTGCACGATACGGCAAAGGGTAAGCCCGAGAATCGAGACGGGAGAGAGCATTAAACGAATCCCGTACCGCAGTCGGATTGATGCACGCAGTGCCGGTTTTTTCCCGCCCCTTATTCCCCCAGTCTACCAGAAGTTCTACCACCCGTTCCATCTGCACGGCCATCGATTTATCGTGACCGACACCGGTCGCTTTCCGGACGATATCCTCACGGATCAGATAACGTACCTGCGAAATCTTCATACCGTTCGGCGCCCGAACGCACACTCACCACCGTACAAGGACACGCAAACCATCCCGAACCGGGGTTTCGTCCGTATACGGTTCCGGGCAGACAATCCGGGTAAATAGTCGGAGCGGGTGGAACGAACTGCAAGCTATTTCTTCGGCTCACCACCGGTCGTTTCTTTCGCAGGTTTCTGGCTGGTGCACTGTCACCTCGAATGGCATCTTGCCAACGGCATGGGACTGGTACTGCAGATCGGTGAACCGGATGAGATGCTAAAGCCTCCGGCCAATTTTCCACGCTGCGGCAGCTATGAGCCTCCGCTCGAGTGAGTGAGCCGTCCGGATTCGGTCTACTCCTTAATTTATCGCCAAAGCTAATGTATGCGTGTCTGCATGTGTGTGTGTGTGTGTGTGTGTGTGTGTGTGTGTGTGTGTGTGTGTGTGTGTGTGTGTGTGTGTGTGTGTGTGCGCTGTGTGTTTATGCACAGGAGTTTATGCTAAGAGTAGGAATAAATTATGAATTTATCTACCGAACCAAAAGCATCCCCGATTGCTTCTTCCTGTGCAAAGTAGATTCATGTAAATATAATCGCGTTTTAATATGGCGATATTCGTGATAGTGATAGTTTTCCCAAATTCAATGTGAAAAATTAAACCTAATTATTATTTGTCTAGCAAATACCGATACCAATCACACCACGACTCGATGCCCATTATAACTAGCCCCAGTAGCAGTTCCGTCAAAACTCTACTGCATGAAATCTCAATTTACATTCAACGGTCGGGATTTGTACCGTCGTAAATGTTGCTATTGTACATTATCCTTCCTCCGTTCAATTAACTCTCATTCATCCATCACTTGTAAGCGCTAGCACTCGGTCGATCGAATCGCAGCGGTTGTTATTACTTGCTGTTTAATCACTCTCAGCACGCAATTACATCGCTCAATCATTCATCGCCGGCAAACGGTCTGTGTCCATTAACGGTCTATTATGAAGTGTTCTGCACCGGGATGGTTCGAACTTTCATCACAACTCGATGGGCGATCGTATCGCCAATCGCGTTCCAATTATTTGCATCTAAATGGTTAGAAGAAGTGTTTATGCGCTTACGATAGAGTCGTTGTTTGGTTGAATAGGTAATTGGAATGTCAATACTTGTACACACATTCACATACTATGATGCATAAGTTACTGTTTATTACCACTTATTAGAATTTATCGGGCTGTTTTGCTTTGTACGGTAGGGCATAATTAATTCATTTTCAATTTATATACTTTCAATTGCAACGAGAAGTAGATTATCCTTCGGAAATTCTGACATTTCATTATTTCATTGTACTCAAAGCCGTTTCCTACAAATTTGTATCATGATTATCAGCTATAGTCCATGATAAACGTTTTTCAAAATACAACTGTTAGAATTTTTTTTAGATTTTCATAGAATCAGATAATTGCAGATTGCTATTTCAATTTATCCGCTGTACTGTATTCGTTTGTTTACTTGCAGCCTTACTATATCAAATGATTTTCTTTCATCTCAATTTATTTTTATTTTGGATTCTCTTCGATCATATCACATTTACCACTCGATTCCGCACGTATTGTATCATGGTTTAATGAAACATTTACTGACATGTTGTATGTTTAAGTAGATGCTGCATTACAAATGTAATGTCCTTAGATGCTCTGTATATATTTGAATGCTATATTTACAATTTAACAAACAAGTAAATGTTTCATTTTAGAGTTGATTACACTGTGTTTTATATTTCATTTACTTAGAATATCTCCAAAGGGAAAGAATTCCAAGTTTAATACATAATAAAATATTTAAAAAACAGCTCAAATAGATGATAAAATGCAAAGAACAAAACTTATTTAAACTCCATGAGTTGCGCTTGAGATTGAAGGAAGCAAATGTTCAATGTCATGCCACAAATCATTTGTCAATTTTTTTTATTTAATACGACAAACTACATGTGTTCCAACATTTCCTATTGATTTTCCTATTTGTTCGAGTTTTACTCGTGTTCGTATACGGTCACCGTTTTACACGCAAATGTTTGACCCTTCAATCAAGCAGATCGCAAGGTCTGTCAAGGCATGATAGTCATCATCCGCAGTTGACATACGGCTAACGATGGGACGGGAACACGTTCCCTTATTTCAAATCTCGAGTGAACTGGATCTGATTGACATATCCGAACGATTTTTTGTATAAATTTGTTTTTATTTCTTTCCGTGAACATACCTTTACGATCCAACGAAAGACTGTTTGATTGCCTGTAAAATAATTTTTATAGTTCAGGATGATCTGTGTAATTTTTTTTTTACGACACTTTTAATATGGCTCGCGAGTACTTTTATGGATTATTTGACGATGTATACAATAGAAAATATATAACAGCTTTCTTTTGTAACTCTACCAAGAATTGCGTTTCAGCTGTTAAAATACTGGAGGTTTTTTCTACCTTTTTCCCATCGAAGCTGTTGCCTCTGCTGCAGGATGGAGGGATGAAGATGGAATTATGGTTTCACTGGAAGCCTTACGCACCACATGTCTCGCGACGACCTTTGATAAAAATTCTCGGATTTTCATCGTCGTGAAAGAAAAGGACATGTGCGGTGTGGGCCGACACAATTTTATATAATTTCTTCAATACACCTTTGCTTTGCTTTTTTTTCTCCCATCTGACGCTTTTAGCAGATGTTACCCTCGGCGTTCTAGTATTACCGCGAAAAGTCAAAGTCCGTGGCATTACCCTAGGCCGCGCCCAAACAACTGTTGCCGGAGAAAACGAACCGGAAAATAAACCTTACAAATGTCTCAGCCACCGCGTCATAACCCGATATCGTCCCGAATTGGCCCACACCCGACAAACCAAAACGTATCCGAGAGAGGTTGATGTAATTTGCCTAATTGGCTCTTAGCCCGTCCAGTACCCCGGGATGTTTTAGATCAATTTGTTATAGTGTACTAGGGTGCGGCGCGCGGTTGGGGTAGAGCTTGTTTGTAGAGCAATTTAACGACTTACACCTTCGGGTTATGGGCGAAAAATCAACGTCCTACGCATCCCCGTGTGCCCGCACGTCTCTTGGGGCAAACGTAATCAACGGTTTGCGGAATCGTGCGTAGATTTAAGGCATAAGGGAAACGGCAAAAGGGGATTGAGTAGGGATTACATCGACATGAATATAGTTTTCCCTGTGAGCAAATATTTGCATTTCACCGAAGAGAAACTGTTTGCTTTGGCCGTTTGTGCGTTTTGCAAGGAACGCACCGGGATCCGAGAGATTTCACTTGGTGTCTAATGGGTTGGAGTTTGAAGTGTCCAGACTAGGTTTGCACGTTAGGTACGACAGAAGCTGTCTAGCGGCGTTAGGTTAACCGCTGAATGGGACGTGTTTTTAGGACGAACGCAAGGTTCCAGTAATGTTGACAGAGCAAAAGATGAACAGAACGTTTCATATGATTTGTTATTCAATCAAATAAACCTCAGCTAAAATTTAATAATAATATTCATATATACTGTTACTGTTGTTACTGTTTCGATACATCTCAAATATGTGTAATTTTTTTGATTACAACATTTGATGGCCATTTGGTACTTGTGTATCCATTGAAATAAAAATTATTTCTATCCATCTCTAGGAATTTTCTGCCACCTGCATAAATTTGTGAAAACATGTTATTATGAAATAATTACAAGAAATTAACTATTAAAAGCATGTATGAGAAAAAAGCTCGTAAATAAATCAATATGGCAAGGGTTCATGATTTTGTTATGTTTTATTTCTACCAACAATTATACTATACTTAGAGATTTTCAAACGTTTTTCTATACTTGCAGAATATTATTATAAAATTCTTAAGAAATCTCTTCAATATGTTTTAATATTCAATATGTTTTTTCAATATGTTTATCTACAAATGATTTAAAGGTATGTCATACATTAAGTGGTCATACATTTTTGAAAGAAATAAAATTAATGATAAATGATTAAATGATACTTTAAACATGTTTCCGAACTATGCAGGGCATAATTTTAATAAAACATATAAAAGCAATTTTTTCAACTTATGTTTAGTGTAATGCAAGCATTTAGCAACTAATTATAATTTATCAAAAATATAATTTCATTAAATTGTTTCCATTTATTTGTCTATTTATAAATAAAGTACAAAACTTGGCTAAAGGGAAGTTAAATCAATTTTCCGAAATGAATTAAATTGCACCAAACGATTTCTTGTCAGCAAACTCTACTAATCTAAACAAAACATAATTTTTTTACGAATTCATCGTGACAGTACGAAATCAAAAATAAAAATCGATTTTCTACTTTTACGAACACGAAGCATCCATAACCTCCTCGTCTTTTTTTCCCCAATAACGACAAATGGTTCTAATCGGCACGAGCTGCACCCGTGACGAATTACAAATTCGCAACAATTTTCACAAACCAGACCGTTCCTGGAAACTGCTAACATTGCTTTATCTACCACGATTCTATGCGGCTATGTTTGTGGTTTATTTACCCACCCGAACACACCCACTCTCACCCGAGCCGAACATAAATCGTTGGGAACGAACAATTTCGCTTCATGATTGTCGCCATTAAAATCGTTACTTTCTTGAGATGAAGATAAACACAAGAAGGATAGAAAAAACTTAAAATGGAAATAAATTTTCCATCCCCACAACAAGCCTCCAATCCGCCTACTGCATTACCGCTCTTCATGATGGCGAATGATTTCGCCTTTACGACGGCGACCAGTAGGGTACGTTCCCGATTTAAATTACACGAAAGTAAAGTGCATAAAAGAAATCATATTTTCAGCACCCCGCTACCCGCTGGGACAGTGACTCGATTTGTAAAGAGCACTTCCCGAGAGCGTATACTTTCCATCTGTGCAAGTATTTCAACGACATCTAACTTACCCTTCCCCGGACACTCTTCTACAATCCGGCCGCATCATGGCGAAAGCGGCCACAGATTTTAATCGAATCAGGCCCGGAACTAATTTGCACTGAACTTGGCATCTTACAGGCATCTTACGCACACACTGCACGGATTACGAGAGTCGGCTGAAGAGTAACCACCGCAAACATCATCTCATAATCTTGTAAGTACCCCTGAAACAGCGACGTACGACTTTGAATAACTAGGGGAAGCTCTTTCTATAACCGGCTTTTAAACATTTCCATCCAACCTATTCCCAAAGGATGGCGCAAGAAAAACAGGCCCTGATATCCACCACCCTATTCTACCACTCACTCACACATACACACTCATTCAAACACACTGGCTCGTCTCAATGTCCTAGGTTCTAGGCCGCTGTGAATAAAAAAAAACTCACCGCCTGGCTTTTTTTCATTAGGAAGCAGTTTTATTTTGCTCCCCTCACCACGGAGCGAATATTGTCACCCTCTGTGGTGCTCATAGCCTGCTATTGCCGTTATGAAAGGGACAAAAAATGGAAGCAAATCAACAAGAGCGAACAAAAAAAACATGTGTTAATTGTGTATGCCTGCGGATTTTCGTGCCGAGGCATGCGTTTGTATCTGTTTGCTAAAATATTTAGCGTAATGCATTCAACAAACAGACCTTCGCGATATGAGTAGCGCTTCCTTCGAAGTGGTGTTTCTTCTCAAAAGTGTGGTTGCTTGGATTAGCCTACAGTAGAGTTGCTTCTTAATGAATATCTTCAAATCAGCGGGTGCATGGCTACGCAAGTTCCATTAAAGGCGTTCTTGGAAAATGAAAAGAAAACGAAAGCATGAGGCTCGAATGATTTCACTTCTAAATTGTGTTGGATTCAAATTCATATCAAGTCTTTGAACGCACGAAACAAAGTTTGAAAGAAAGAAGTAGAACTCGCACTCCCGTACACACACTAGCACACACTGACACTCACACACGGAACGGAAGTGATACCGCCAATGTAAATGCCCTTAGAAACGCATATACACGCAGCACACTAATGTATGCGAAGCAAACAAATCATCGAACTACGGAACCGGAAGGACGAACGCGTGAACGAACGAGATATTTTTTTTTTTTGCTACTCTCCTTGCAAACGTGAAATGTTTCGCTAAACGTATTCAGTGTCAGCGTGTCTGGGGTTGGGGAGGGTTCAAACAACTTTTCATACCGAAAACACACCCCCTACTTTCACGATATGATCATATATGAATGTGTGTATGTGTGTGTGTAAATATATTCCTTATTTCAATAGAAGTTTACGAAGCAAGTAAAATAACCAATGTGATGTTATGTCTGACATTGCCGTTTTTTTTTTGTACTTTTAAACAATAAAAAGGGAAGTAAAGTCGTATCGTGCCGAAGTAATGGTGGTGGAAGAGATTCCACCACTTTCACACACATGTTTTAGGTCACAATTAAAAACTTTTGGACACCATCGGCCTCGTAGCGCTCCTTCGAAGAAATTAATTAAAGAACCATGTTATGTATGTCGAGCTGCTTCGGCTGCTGTTGCTGCGACACTTCTTTTGCTGATACGGACGTAAGTTCTACGGACAGAACCTACAACAACACATGCGATGTTAACACACTGTGCGAGATTGTTTGAGCTAGGGAACGCGTTTCCTCTCAAACGCGTGCTCGTAGTTTGAGTTTAGCTTCTTTTTTTTTGCTTTACCCAGCGAGTGGTTTCCAAACGACGCTAAGATTAGACAAAGATTTCCAATTTGGAAGTTTTGTGTCGCACTGAAGCATAAACGTTGCTAACGACGCATTTTAATGATTGCCGTCAGTGGTGCGTGGTGCTTGTCGTTTTTTATAGTTGTCTAGTTTTAACTTTCTTTGATGCGTAGGTTAGGGATTGTAAAAAGGGTTAGATGAGAGTTTTTTTTAAATTTTCAATAATAATTTACTAATTATTTCATTACCAACATAATAATGTCGTTATCTATACTCATTGTTTGTTGGCCTTCAATCATTTCATAGCTGCAATGAATCACGATTATCAATAAATCTCAACTTATCTTGTCATAGGATTACATGGGTTCGAAGAGGCTGATCGTTGTCTTGCATCAGCTGATCAGTAGCTTAGAGATTTGAGGGCAGGCATAACCGCAGGAGTGTAAGCTGACTTCAAAACGAGTGACAAACTGGACTTCTATATATTTGACTTCTGTCCTGAATTCTACTCTGCAGATTCATCCCACTTTCCAGTTAATTCCTCCGAAGCTACCGTGCCGGTTCTGTTAAAGGTAGACTAACGATTAAATTGTTACTCGATAGCACATATCTCAGCCGAACTTTGTGGTGATCGACTCACATATTTTTGGTACTACATCACTCAAAACGATGTCTGGTGAAACGCAGCTCCGGAACACGATCTTCGTCTAGTCGAAAATACGATTCAACTAATTCTTCTTCTGGAAATCATGCCCGAATACATATTTAATCATGTTAGTGTTTAAGGGAATTCATGTCAACTACTGGTTCCACAAACTCCTGCAATTTCGGAGAGTTAAAAATGCATCAAATACGTCCTTACCGCATTCTACTACGTCCGTTAGACCGGTAGCTACCCGAATAATACCTTTAATAGTGGACATGATACATCAATTAGAAAAATAAATAATTATAACCTAAAATTACTCGTTATTCATCGCTTGTCAACAGTACTCCTTTATTTTTCATTCATCGTTACATTACCATTACGTTTTTTTTTATAAAACATTACCAACTAACTTTCCATTTATCATCAATATGTTATACATTCGGTTCAAATGTCCTGCACTGTATCTCTCTATGCCAATTAACGCGCTAGTGCTTGCTTCTTTCTTATCACCGACCAGATTTTTGGCTCATTAACTTGCCGAAAAGACCAGAGACTGTTGAACCATCTTGCACCACCCCAATCAACACTCGCATTGCTGGGTCAGTTCCGCCAGATTGAATTCTGTGTTGTTTTGTGTGATGTAACAGCCTGGAGTAGCTGCCGGAAAAGATTAGCTGTTAGTCCGTGCGTACCGTAATGATAACTGTGCCAAAATAACGCCATCAATGTAGCTTCGAAATAACCATGCTAAACTCAAGCGATCAGTAGTTAGTGGGTTCTCGGTGTAGTAAGATGGCACCCAAATGTACCTACTTGCTCGTGTGGCTGTTGATAGGAGCAGTATGTGCGGTGTTTTTAGTGCGATACACTACCTACCCGAATGCGAGTAAGTCTCTACCGGATGTAATGCAGTGAATGGTTAACATTCTGACGCTTGTTTTCGATAGTTCTCCCTTCCATGGGAAAGTTTATGGCAGGTCCACGGTTGCTGAACGCTATCAGTGAAGCGAAGGAACGTCCATTACCTTTGCAACTGGAGCAATTTCACGACGGTGCCGAGTGTGATCGGATCTGCACGGAGCATGGGGCTCCTCGTGTATGTTATTTCCACTGGATTGCCGAAAACTATGCAGCCATGGGATCGTAAGTCTCTTGTCAGTGGTGCTGCCTATACCAAATGTGTGTTAAGTTATGGAAGTTTATTTCTAAATACATAGTGCGTGCGGTGACTGTCGTTGGGGAAATCGTAGCCACTGCTTCAATCCGCAGTGCATCACGGCTGACGGCATGGAACGGGGTGTGTTGGCGATCAATCGACGCATTCCAGGACCTACCATACACGTCTGCCAGAACGATATGGTCGTGGTGGATCTGAAAAACCACATGGAAGGTCTGGAGTCAACGATCCACTGGCACGGGGCGCATCAGTACGCAACGCCATGGATGGACGGTGTCCCAATGATTACGCAGTGTCCGATTCCACATGGAACTACTTTCCGGTACGCATTTACCGCCTCCGAACCCGGCACACAGCTGTACCACTCGCACTCTGGTCATCAAAAAGCGAATGGACACTACGGACTGTTCGTCGTACGGTCACCGTCGGACATTAATCGACATCTGTACGACTACGATCTTGCCGAGCATCATATCGTCATCTCGGACTGGACGCTCGACATGGTGGAGAAGTTTGTACCGGGATTGCAAAGCAGTACGGTGAGGATCGATTCAATCCTGATCAACGGACGGGGCCGGCATTTCGATGTAAGGAAAACCACACGGTTAACGATGTTTGGTTGGGTACTGTGTAAGTGTGATTGGCTATCTATTACTTTGGACGTTCTTCCAGGAAGAGGAGCACGAACTTCAGGTACAAGCTCCGTTGACGGTGTACCGGGTGAAGAAAGGATTCCGCTATCGATTTCGGTTAGTTAGCAGTGGAAGCCAGTTTTGTCCTTTCCAATTGCAAGTAAGTTGTTTGTTAGTGTGGTTGCTGTTGAAAGGCATGTGCTTTAATATTCTTCTTCTATTTGGCGTAACGACCGAAGTCATGCCTGCCGTTTAACCGGCTTTCTAGACTAATTTTTACCACCATAGCTGGTTAGTCACTCCTCGCTAGGGGGAGACGGTTCGAATGGGATCATGGTACCGGTCCTGTCGGGTGAAAGACCGGCGCCGCTACCACTACACCACCGGGCCGCCCCGTTAATATAATATAATACCGGGCCGCCCCGCTTTAATATTAAAAGAAGTATTTTTTCTGTTCAATGGCCTTTAGCAGTTCTACAGTTATTTTGTTAATATTAATGGCAGAGTTCATAAAAAATGAATTGAAATTAATTAGCTATAACCTACTATAATTTTAATCATACATTTTTAAAAATTAATGAAAAACTTTTTATAATAACTTTTTTTTTTACATAAACCTAGAAAATAGTAAACTACGCTAGGCTAGCTTATCGTGAACTACCAGTTTAAATATTCTTTTGATAATCTGTAAACTAAACCTGGTTTTTGTTAATCTGATAATCTGGTTCTTGTTAATTGAATAATCTGTAAATTAAATAATTTTTTGCTAATTGTGCTAATTTCGCCTGCTTAGATCGAAAATCATCGAATGGAACTGATCGCCACCGATGGAGGAGCCGTGCAGCCTACGATGATCGATACCCTCATCTCAACTTCCGGTGAACGGTACGATTTTGTTCTGTCGGCCGACCAAAAACCAGGTACATTTATCTGTTTTCACGCATCATTCAAAGCTCACTCACAGAACATTTCACTCTATCCATCACCCATGTCCTTAGGTACCTATTGGGTCCGAGTACGCGCCATCGGTTTCTGCAACGTGGAGCGAAGAGAGGAGTTTGCCGTCCTATCGTACACTGATGAGAAAGACAGCATACCGGAAGAGGAACTGGCATACCCAAAGCATTCTCCACCCACCTGGGACGAACGTTTTCCGTCGGGAACGGTAAGTAAACGTTTGGCGGTTACTTGACACCTACGCGGCATGGAACCGCTTCGGGAGAATTCCCACGTGGTACGTGTCAACGTGTCTGTCTGGTGGGCTTTTATGGATCGTTACCGTAAAACAGGATTATACGAGATGGTAGTCACCCTCAAGACGGAACTGATCGAACCGAGACGGTTATCAACTCCACGGTCGGTCTTCAGGTGCGGGTCGAAACAAACGACGCTCATTATGCGTTCATTTTTCGTAACGTTTCGTTTTTGTTTCTCATCGTTTAATCATTATCGCCCACTTATCGCCCATCTCAGGCACAGTGGTCAGGTCTCATGTTTTGACCGGCTTACTGTCGTTTTTTTTCCTACTTGCTTTCTCCGGCTCACCCAAAAACAACGGAGCGGCAAACGGACAGAACCGAGCTCAATTTATTTGAATGACTAAATACATTCTACTGTAGGTGTATAATTATCGGCAGTGAAAAATGTGTTCATTAGGCTCAGAATTGGCGAACGTGGACAAATACAACAAGGGGCCGACACGAAATAAAAAAAAAGATGAAAGAAGCAAACAGGCAAAAAGCAGTCTTAAAATGATTATTAATCTTATATTTCAAGCTTCAGTTTTTCAAATGTCTAGTCAAAACATAATGCTTTTGGATCGAACTTGAAGGATCAGTCTCAAATTAGATCTGAATAAAAAATACCAATAATAAAGAATACATATAAATTACTCAATGAATAACGCTAGGAAATGAGAACTCTAAAATTATAAAAATCTCAACATTAAAGTATGTTCCGTAAAACTTGAAGCATTGAGCATGATGTCCTAATTAATAATACATTTAACATTTAAAATATTACAAAATTATGTGAATTATTTTTATAATACATAGTATCACAAACATTATTTTTCTAATATGAACAAACAAAAATATGCCCAATTTAATAATGACTTCTATTTCCTTGCTGGAGAGGAAGGTTCTAGAGAGAATAATATATTTTTTCGTCTTCTATGGCTTAATGATCTACGCGGTCACTCCTCGCTGGACTTGGGATTGGGGTCCTGGTCCTGTCGAGTGAAAGACCGACACTGCTATGACACATCATAAGGCCGACCGAATACACCGAATACATATATTCAATATATATTCACGTCATTACATATCCGTGACGTACGCAACACGTAACATACATGTAAACAAACTGTAGCGAATCCTCTTATAGCACCACCAACATGGGGTAGAAGGTCAGTTAAACACCCATAAGTCCCTTCCTCAAGCGAGTCACTAACCAATAGACGCACTGCGTTTCGAGTGGCTATCTAAGTTCGGAATACTTTAAACCAGAATGAGGCCCCACAGTCAAAGAAAATCTCCTTAAAAAATAGGCATCACTAATAGATGCTGCACTGCCGTCAGGCGTTGATGCAAGCAGTGTGAAGTAATCGTAATCGTGGCTAATTGTAGCTGACGCTGTTTCTAATACGTCATACGCATTCATCACGATAGGTTCTGAACAATCCCAACGCCACATGCTACGTGCCGGGCGATGACGATCTATGCGTGGCCGATCTAGAATCGCACGAACTCTACAGGGACGACGACCTGATCGATGCGACGCCGGACAAAAAGTTTCGCGTCCTGTTCAACACGTTCACCGCCGAACCGGGGATCCTGTTCTCCGACGAAGGTTACGTCCGGTACATGAGTAAGTGAGCGGATGGCGTGAGTCGCACAGCAGCACAGACGCAACGTGACGTTCGCTTTCTTTTTCTCTCTACAAACTACAGCCGTGGTGCTTACACTGAACAACATTGGAGTCACGAACAACATCAGCATGGTGTTTCCGGACTTTCCGCTGCTCACGCAACCGGAACTGATTGGCAGCGACGGAATATTCTGCAATGACACGCACCGGCCCGCAAACTGTGAGCCCCACCATGCCTGTTTCTGCCTGCACCGGCTGAAGGTGGCCCTCAATGATGTGGTGGAGATGTCGCTGATCGACGACGCGGAAGGTAAAACCGATATCGCTTTTCCGCTCTAATATTGCCTAACAAACCCCTCCTTTCTCCGCGACCCCAGTTGTCCGCGACCTGTACCATCCGTTTCATCTGCACGGCCATCGGTTCATCGTTACCGGCATGGGTCAGCTGCCAGTGTTCCGAACGCAGGGGGAGAAGGTGAGCTTTGTGGAAGCGAACCGACGGTACGCACGCACCATGCCCAGCGACCATAACCCACCCTACAAGGACACGGTCTCGGTGCCATCGCGCGGTTACACCCGCATTCGATTTCGAGCGGACAATCCGGGTAACGATTTTAATTTTACGCCTACCATCTACGTCAGAGTGTGTTTTATTCAAAGTTTTTTTTTCTTTTCTGTAAACGCTCATTCCCGCCCAACAGGATTCTGGCTAGTACACTGTCACTTCGAGTGGCATCTCGGCATCGGGATGAGTTTCGTGCTGCAGGTCGGTGAGGTAAGCGAAATGAAACAAGCCCCCAGGGACTTCCCACGATGCGGCACTTACAAACCGGACATCTATGCCGAGCACCACCGCACGACCACCACAAATCGAGGGCACTGATAAGGGCGTGATTTTATATCGCACAACATCACCATCCACATTGGCACGCGTGTGACAAACGCTTTCATGCATCGGTGAGCGGTTTAATGCAAACAGCGATTCTCACATCAATCACCGATCTATTGTTCTCAGTCACTGAGTGTAAGTGGCTTTGACAAATTTGTAAATTTTCTGATATTGTACGAGGATTTGGTAGGCTAAAGAATTTGGTTGAAGGCACAAAAAACACTCAATTCAAAAAAGAATGACTGGAATTTAAGCTTTAGAATTGTTCGAATCGTTTTGCCAGCTTTTTTTAACGATAGCAAAGGACACCCGTACACTTTGGCCAGAAAATCTAGTGACTCTAATCTGTAGAATTCATTTTTCAGTGTGCTTACTGAATGTTTAAATCATTCCCTTTCTGTAAATGTTTTTTTATGTGTAGATTAACGATTAAGATTAAACATAATATAAGATTGAACATCAATATAACAAATCGAGAAAGTAGACCAGAAAGCATGTGACATGTGAAAATTAGGAAAAATTTCTTATAAATTAATTGAGGGAATTTAATATATCTTTTGTATATTTTAAAGTTTAGCTTGTTAAACTATTAATATATGAGTGCTAGTATATGAGTGCTAAGTAACTAGTAATATATGAGTAATATTAATATATTGTGTTTGAAACATTGTATATAATATGTAGACTTTATACAATAAATTTATTTGTAGCATTCAACACTGAACTTCAATGTAAAATGTATTATTACTCGGGTAGCAAATGTTCCAGTTTGGATAATCAAGGTAAATAAGTATTTTTGGGATAAACATTGAAACTTTAACTATCGTCTGCTGTTATATAACATAATTTCTACAGCTGAACATGAAAGATGTGTATTTTTGTACATTGTGTACACTCTCTATACGTAAAAATGAGAAGTCCTTCCCGCAGAATCTGTAATCACAACATGAGCAATTCAAATGATTCATACCATATGCGTCTGGCTTAGTCATGACATGATTTTTAGATCATTTCCATCAAAGATGTCTACATGAATTTATGAATGTTCAATGTAAAGAATTTCTAATACTTTTCTATTTTTAAAATAGCTTCTCTTTCACCAAAGTTATATTGAAGTTTACAAGCCAGGTTCTTGTTGGTAACATTTCGAATATGGTGAAATTATTATGAATTGCACATTGTAAATTTGTATGACTGCTTTGGAAAAGATTCACACTAAACTAAACGAAAATAAAAACAAAACTGTTAAAAATATGAAATATTGAAAAAACCTCCCAAAATTCAGTTTAATGGATGCCTGAAATTTATTTAAAATTACAGTTCGTTATACTTCTGACGAAGCATTATTATTTTACTATATGTAGGGAATACACCGTGAAGTTAAATTATACTATATTTTAGTTATACATATTGTACAGTCTTACGTTGGTTTATAATACTTCATTACAGTACGCTTTCTTCCTACTCGAAGACTAATTACTCTTGACATCCAACAGCATCCAATAAATGGTACAATACCAGATAAAGATGCCTTCATCGGAACGGTAAACAACAACCGACCAGTAACGTCACCATTTCATCCAGCCACGCTGTTGATGGTGCTTTGGTGCGACCAAAGGAAATAGGGAACAGAGACGTTCATTGTGGTTGTAAGCGCTCTACTAATTCCCTAGCGTCGGCTTACCTGCATCTACATCCCGCTGGCATCACGCGAGGGATGTTGCTTTGTTTGTCGTTTGTGCTATCTGGAGGAAACTGCTGTCTGGTCGCCGCAGGCACGATGTGCCTGGCCATATCTGGGACGGTTCTGTTGCTATAAGTCCCGCATATCTTCAGCGCGCCTTTCCACGAATCGATCCCACAGGAAGCTATGCATGCATTTACTAGTGATGGGATTATATCTCTCGCCTGCTCGGATACCAGATTACTTTCGATACATGCAGAGAAGCAGTGAGAATACATTTTAATGCAGTACAGCCTCAGTGGAAGTGATTGTCGGTAGGGAAAATTTAACAAATGCTGGTTAAAAGTGCTCGTGTGGCATCCATTCTTGGAACAGCATATGAACGTTTCAGGTATTAAGAAAAAGGAGAGTGTCGACTTCAGCGAGTAACGTTCTCAGAACGATAACACGATGATTACTAGCTTAAAAAAATAGACTTCTTATCTTGATCCAAAATGGTTTGGTTTTGATTTCTGTTTGCTAACCAACTTTCATACGTAATCGGCGTCGCCACTTATTGTACTACTTCCTTAACCAATAGATACCAAATGAAATCAGTAACAAGCTAATAATATACTTTCACGTACTTCCTGTACAAATCTCAACGTTACTTAGCGTGCTACTTCACGGGTCACGGGTGGATGATATAAAAATACAAACACTAAAACTTCAAACGCATGAAGACCATGGAGAAGGCGCGGTGGAGAAGGTGTCGTCTGGAGGGGGTGGATGCCAAGGGGTTTCCCTGCCAAAGGAACAGTTGGTGGCACGGCGGTAACGCCGTCTCCGGTACGAAGAAGTGCAGGACGTCACCGAGCTTATCTCGAAAGCCCTAAAACTGTAGGCAAAGCTCTCGGTTAAATCCACATAGCTGGGTGCTCTCGAGCAACCGAGCAGAGCCAGTTGAGCCGCATTCCGCTATAAATAATTGCAACCACTAGCTCACGGTCAGTGTTGCAGTTGCAGTTGCGCGCGTTTCGCGCACTCGGTTTTCTCAAGTCCACACTAGTGGTTGTTCGTTAATTTTATTACTTTTTGGTTTTGTTTTGAAAGAATTGAAAACATGATCGTACTACGGATACATTCTCTCGTGCTACTTAGTATCGTAGTTTTGTGCAACTTGTCAAATACCCACGCTCAAGAGTGGCTGAAAGCTGTCATGAGCTTGTCTAATGGCACGCTGGATGTACGATCGTTCCCGGGTGAACAGTGCTTACGACAGTGTGATGAAACGCGTCCCCGAATCTGTTACTTCTCCTGGACGATGGAACACTATCACGTGATGGGACCGTAAGTTCTACTACGATCGCTGATCCGAAAACGCATTCGCAGCAAAGTGACGTCGACAAACACATTACGGAACACGCTTAAACTAACACCTAGTGTCTGTGTACATAACGATAGAAGCCCGCACCGCTCGGTGCGAGCCAGTCTGAACTGAACCATAAACCGAACTATAGGCACTATGTGACAGTTCCCTCGAAACGTCATCCCACCCGACCCGTGAAGTTCTATGCTTGACACGAACTATGACTAATGAAAGTGTGTCATAAAACTCTGGTATTAGCGTCAGAAGCGACACTTAAAATGTCACTATTTAAAAACCATTACATCGGCATCCTCAAGCAACGATGTTCAGTGAATCACTTGAGCAGTGCCTACTATCTCCCAAATATATGTTACCGTACAACGCACTTGAGATTTGAGACACAGAGCTTGCGTGCCACGTTACTGTTCGATTTGTGTGCTTAACGTAAGGTTTAATCCTGAAGCTAACTGTGGATCAAGTGTGCAAGCATCTTGACAACGTTTACTTCACTCCGGAAGCGTTGTGCTAAAGTCCGTCGTAAAGACTCTGGTGTTTGTTTTGGAAGTTCCAAGCTTTCCATTCGGAACTGAAGCATTTGTACATGGTGGAAAGGTTTGAAAGGGCGAATTACTAGCTTCTGCCTACATAATCATATCTTTATTTGGGGTTTTGTTTATGAACTTGACGTACCCTCGATGTGTGTGCCACCCTATCTGTTGTTACAGAAATTCCTAGTCACTCCATGTTCAAAGGTCTCGCGAAGTGCCTTTGTCAATGGCACGTGTTGTGATGGATTGCACTAGAAACAAGTAGCACATCCGTTGCATACAAAGTCTGTGCTATGCCTGAGAATGAGAGCCTAATTTGCAACCGTTTCCATTATCTGCTCTACATTAACACAGTGCCTGCCGCAATTGTTCCAAGGGTAACCACACCGACTGTTACCATCCTGCCTGTATCACTGCTGACGGTGTCGAACGCGGTGTCATGAGCATAAACCGTCGCATCCCCGGACCAACGATCAGCGTCTGCCATAACGATCTGATCGTGGTGGACATAATGAACGCAATGGCAGGTACGTCAGCAACCATCCACTGGCACGGTCTTCATCAGCGCGCGACACCACACATGGACGGTGTCCCATACATCACCCAGTGCCCGATCGGATTTGGGAATACTTTCCGCTATGCGTACCTTGCGACGGAACCTGGCACCCAATTCTACCACTCACACTCCGGACATCACAAGGTGAACGGTCACTATGGGGCGCTGATCGTGCGTGAACCCCGCAATGCGGACCCAAACGGTAAGCTCTACCATTACGATACACCCGCACACGTGATTGTCGCTTCCGACTGGATGCACGTGGATGGGGAGATGTTTATGCCGGGGTTGCCCTCCGCTGACGGTATTATGCCCGTCAATCTGTTGATCAATGGTCGCGGAACGTTCTTCGATCGAGTGAGAAACGTAACGAACGAGGTACCGCTGGAGGTGTTTACCGTGCGACGTGGGGCACGGTTCCGGTTCCGGTTTATTAATGCAGCTAGTCACGTGTGTCCGCTGCAGATTCAGATTGAAAATCATACGATGGAAATCATCGCCAGCGATTCGTTCCACCTGCAGCCACTGAAGGTGGATACGCTGGTGACTACGTCCGGCGAGCGTTACGATTTCGTGCTGGAGGCAAACGGTGTGCGAGGTAAGATAGACTTCGATTGGTATAATATCTTAGCAGGTCAAATTTCAGAATACGGTCAAATACAGCACGTATCCACCCACAGATCGCTACTGGATACGCCTGCGAGGACTTGGATCGTGCGCTGAACGGGGTATGGAACAGTTTGCCGTGCTAAGGTATACCACTGGACCGAAAGAGAACGATGCCTTCCCGATGGAATCGCCGCCACCATTTTACAAACAATTCGCGAACACGGCCACCGCAAACCATCCGAATGCTACCTGCGGACAGGCAGCATTCGGTGACTATTGCATCACCGACTTCCAGTCGTACGATACGGACGATTCCATCATCAACGGTATACCAGACCATCAGCTGAAGTTCGGTTTCTTCAACTACCCCGTCAACTTCGAGAACATGTTCGAAACTCACCCGTACGAGCACTTTATAAGTAAGTTTATTACATCCGCAACACGCTGGTGGACTTGTGTGCTAAAAGTGATTTCTTACACGCTCCAGACATTCGCGACTCCCTAATGCTGCAAGGGGCGATCAACAACTTGAGCCTCTCGTACCCACCGTTTCCGCTGTTAACTCAACCGGAAGATATCGACGAGAGCATGTTCTGCGATGAACACACTCGTCCCACGCGTTGTTCCCATCGGCAGCTGTGCACCTGCACCCATCGCGTGAAGATCAAGCTGGGTGATCTGGTGGAGCTGTACATTCTCGATCTCACACCCTCGGTAAACGATCTCAACCATCCTTTTCACCTGCACGGCTACCAGATGTTTGTGATGGAGATGGGCCAGGATCGGCGTGTGCCGATTACGATGGAGATCGCTGAGCAAATCGCCCGGCAGAGGTTGCTGCAGCGAAACACGATACCGCTTCCACCGCGCAAGGACACGGTCTCGATTCCAAGTCGTGGATACGCCCGGGTACGGTTCCGTGCGAACAATCCCGGCTTTTGGCTGATGCACTGTCACTACGAGTGGCATACGGCCGTCGGAATGGCGTTGGTGTTGCAAGTGGGCGAAACGGACGAAATGGTGAAACCGCCGGCCGACTTCCCGAAGTGTGGCAGCTATACACCCCCGCTCGATGAGCTACTCCAGCAGGGTTTGTAGGATATTTGGATCTATTTCGATCGCATCAGGGATGTGCTCATATACATACGTAAGCACTATTTATTCTGATATTTAGCACGTAGAGTTCACCGCTTAGCGCTCGCCACTCAGCTGTATTGATCTAGTATAATAAATTATTTGAAGCATTCTCAAAGACCAAAGCTAACCAAACCGTTTGATTCATTAGATTGGGATTTACTAAGAAAGCTCGAGAGGTCGTACCTGTATTTTGAGCATCGCAAAGTATCTTAACGACGAAAAACAAGAGATCTGATTAATATGGGTCATTTTTGTAGACTCACTATTGTATGATATGTTAACCGGAAATATATTCAGCTTACCATAACATCTACCTATCTGCGTCTGTATTTTACCCGCAATGTGAACTCCTTCAGGACATCCCTCATCCAGCGTATATCATTGTACATGGTAAAATTATATTTCAATTCCCCACGCGATAGTGAAGATCGATGATGCACAAAAAATGCAGTCTATCACGGCCTGAAACAGAAGTCAGTAAGGGTTAGGTATGGCTAAAAGACGCTTTTAAATTTCAATTACACTCAATTATTCTCAATTACTCCACTATTACACCACAATCAACAAGCGTTTGGATTGTGTGATACTATTTAGAGAGTAATAAATACCAATAGTGGAGTATGCAGCTCTCGAGTTTTTTTTTTACTGAACTTTTAAGCAGGTCTTGATGGCTTCTTTCATTTACGAAGTTGTATTCTAAGCAACTACAGTTAGATGAGAATATCTTAATCATAGTATAATGGAAAAAAAAACAATTCATCCTTAGCGCATGTTTTTTTGAGGATCTTTCAACCCTCACCTACAATACATTTAAACAATTTAGCAAAATTTAATTTGAAGCAAATGAATAATATGTTCCAGGCAAGTAAGTTTTATTGTATTCTGATGATATCAATTAAAAACGAGAATTTACCATTTTTCTTATTTCTTTATTCTCGAACTATGCAACTATCAAAATTATGCGATAAAGGCTTGCTGCCAACATTACTAGTTATCAATTAATTTATTAATGTAAATATTTCAATATTTCAATTCAGTATTTTTTCTCAAAAATAAACAACTTACAACTTATTGTAAGATCATCATTCAAATTTAATCCATGTTTTACTGTGCCAAATCGTTAAATAAACTAATATGCTTTAACATAAATAAAACCTTTTAAGTGAATACATCTGATAAATGATCGTTGCACGTTTTTCGGTTTTGAATATTATCTGCACTCATGTTTCATGGCAAACCAGGGAACTTAATGATATCAGCCTTGATGAGTTATGAAATATTAAATAATAATAAGGAAAAAAATCTTTAAAACTCTTGCAAATTTAATTGATATACTAAAAATAGACAGATATTAGCTTGTTCATTCGGTTATCAACGGAATTAAGTCTTCAATTGTGTTTGTTATATTGTAAAAAAAGAGTCCTCGTAAAATAGAACGCTCCACCAGTTTGTGCAGAAATATCGCACATTTTTGTATTTGCGCAACTATTAAAAATCAGATAGAATCATTCGTCAATATTGATATAATAGTAATAGTGCGAATAGTGATTCAACCAACTCAAGTTCCATTTTAGCATTTTTTTTTCAAACGTGTGCCAAACATTTGTATGTAACGCCAAACATATATCGTAACGCAAGAACATCTCATCTTTTCTCTATCAATCAGATATTTATCTACTCTGATACGACGCCAGTTGTGTATAATTTCAATCCCCTCGTCATATATTGGTACTTTTTCGTGCAACTTGGTAGGAAAGATTACATAGAAAACCCCCATTTCTTTGTTCAACAACAAATCACAGTCACATTCAAACCCTATGAAGAGAAGCACTTGAGCGTAGACGTGACTATCGAACGGCTAATAATGGTGCTTGGTACTGGATCTGATCTCCGGCGGCGGGACATTTCCAACCAGCCATGACCTGTCCTTCGACCCTTTGACACTTAGACACATCAAGTTGTGTCAATGTTCGCTGAAGCCGGATGCGATTATCGTTTACACTGATACGGTAAGCAATCAGGTCTTTGCTTTCAAACGAAAAACGCTGCTCGAGGAGGGATGGAACAACAAAAAACAGCCACCGGAAGAAAACTCCTTTTCGCTGATACACACCGGTGCAGTCTATTTCAGCCAAAAAACGGATGTCACCAAAGCGCGCGGTACGGCAAGGATGTCTACCTACCCCAGTACAAATACAAGAGCGCTGAAGAGACGGGTTTAAATTTCAATTACACTGCACTTGGTTGCTTCATCAGCACTCTGCTACAAACGCGAGATTGGTCGTGCGAGATAGCAAGCGTACTTCCCGTAAGGGACGCACATCGCCGATGCGCGCCATTGTGCACCGGTAAACCGTTTAACAGCTAGAAAGTGACTGTTCGTCCTGCCAGGTTCTCCCGCAGTAGTAAAGCACCGGAAACATTTATCTACTTTCGTGCGCCGATCTTTGTCGGGTGTCGCACTCTGGCGAAGGTGCTTGTGTGTACTATCGCGATGCTGTACATGTGCGTTCATCCACGGAGAGCCCGGTAAAAGAGTGAGCTTTTCTTGTTATGAATGTATCACCGGTGGCTGCTAGTGTGATGCTGATGGAAGCAAATTCGAGTGTGAGCATTGTAGAAACGACAAGCGATAATCTTTTTTCCTGCGCCTCATCCATCAGACAATCTGACTCGAGGGAGTTGGGCAAATCATCAACTACGAGGAGTAGGTTACTTAGATCTAAAGATGGTAACAATTCACTACAAACCGTTAGCACATTAATCACGTTCACGGCGATAGCGCACATGACAGAACAGTTAAACTTCTTCGTAGCATTGCCGAAACCACATATCAGATTTACAAATCTTTCCTCACCTTGTCTAAATAAAAATTACCTTGTTTTCAGTTCAAATATGTTTCGGGTATTCATTAACGCAAAACACATATTTTTATTTCGAACTGACATGTTTTCACCAAATTTAATGTGGAACGAACATACTTAAAAACGAATCAGTAAAGGATTTATGCTTAAATTAGTGAACGCAAATATTTTAATGAAAAGTTAATCACAGGCAAAAATATACCCGTTTGTTTCTAATCAACGTTAAAACATATTCTGCTTGAAATTAATCTTTAACTGAGAGTATCTCGGAGAAGTGAAATGTCTCGCTTGCAGTGACTGTATTGCGCATAAGAAATTAGAACATCCTCATTTTTACCTAGTTGATAAAGACGGATTACAAAGCAAACGGGTAAGAGCCCGGCAATATTCAGAAAAATCCTTACCAACGCACGCTAACGCTCTGACTCTTGAATGGAATGTGTATGGGAATGAGTAAAAAATGGTAAAAATAAACCAACACAACTTGAAAGATTGCGCCATACCAATTATTCTCACCTTAGTAAATACAGCTTTAATTCACCGTTCCTCGCAAAGTTTCATCCTGGCTAGTAGGCACGGGTGGTCCCAATAACGCGCTTTACCAGTCCAAGAACTTCATCATAAATCCTGTTGCCGTGGGATGTACGGTATGTATTGCATAAATAAAATATTCCCTCCAAAAACCCTTCTCGACCGGTGAAGATGCGGTTCGCTCGGATGATCTACCGTCTGTACACCGCAGGATCTGAAACAGGCTTTGCCTGGTCGTTGGATTGGGCAATGTCAAAGGAATTTCTGTCCCGAACTTAACACGAGAGACCACGGCCGGAATTTCACGCTTCAAGGGACTGTTCTACGTGTTTGGGGTGGTTTTGAAAAAAATATCCGAAAAACGAAGATGATACGGTGTACGAGGAGACTTATTTTTGCTGCAATTCAATGCCTTGCACCAAGGAAATACTGCACCATTTTCGGGAGATTTTAATCATTCACTTGAGTTAAGTATGTTTACCAACGCTCTTGAATGGGGCGAAGTACTAGACATGAACTTGTTGATTCTAAATGAGCTATTTTGGCTTTCCTGGTTGTTGAAGAACATCCCGACCACAAGGTTGGCATAGTCTTTTGGGGTAAGCGTTCGGGGAGATGCAATCCATCACTTATCAACACTTCTTAATCTTGAGCCCCAAAAGTGTGGTTTCAAAATTATGAATTATCTTGATCTTCATTTCTATACACTTTACACCAGTATATTTCCATAATGCAATAGTGAATAATATCGTTATTAGTTTATAGCATGAACTGTAAGTAGTGATTTGATTTGATTTTTTTTATTAACGGCCTGGCTGTATTAACCCCTTTTAGGGATGTTTAAGTAGTTGAAGATTAATATGTTAGCTAAGCACGGTTGTATTATTTGTTTCATTACGTTACCATCATTTAAAAATCAAATCAAGTACTTAATTTGCATAAATTGCAAATTGCAAGTAAAGTTTTATAAAAGTTTTCTGTCGGATTCCATGAGTAACCATGGGAATAAAAACAGGAACCCAACTGATTTGTCCTGAGGTAAAAATATTAATGTGCGTCGTTCCCCGGAACGTCCAGTTTTTCACAACCTCCTGCTGTTCTTCAGTTACCCGTTTATAAGTCGGACAAGATGAAAAAATAGCTCCACTAGAGGCTTTCTAACCTTTCCTACTAACGTGATTATATCCGTACACGACGATGATGACGATGGCGAACGAAGCAGGACATCCTCCTGCGGTAAGTGCTGAAACGGTTAACCACATTGAATTACAACCCATTTGCAGCAAATGCGATCGAAATGACAAAACGAGGTAAGTGTGAGTGAGAGCAAAAATGGCAGCAAAAGTACCTCTTCCGGATGTCATAAAATTACTGTAAGAGCATTTATCGGGAAAATGGGGCTTTGCTTCAACGAACCAATTTACGGGGAGGCTCATCCGGCAGGTACGATAAATTTTTTGTCGCTTTCTGTTGAAAGACCTGCGACTGTGTATGTGTGTGTCGGAATGCATCCACAAACAATTGTCATCTAATCGTTGCCGTTCTTGTTGCCTCGGTGCCGAGGTCCTGCTCGCTTGCTCGTTGAACAAGACCTCAACACGTAAAACTTCAACCGCCCTGTAACATGTGGTAGCACTAATTGGAGACCACTGACCTTGGCATTGAGGTGCATTGTGCTACAAAACGGTCTCAGGAAACACAAATGAAGGATCCCTAGAGGGTGCATTCCGTTATAAAGGTTTAATTCACGATAAAAAAAAAAAACAAATGTATGGGTAAGTGTACCAGTTTTCGGAAGGTCGAATGAAACACGGTAATATTATTCTGTAATTTAATGCATAAATGTTACCAACCTATGCTTTTCAAACAATATGAAAATTTCAACCGACGATTCAAGCTTCGTTACACGGATGTTGTCAGTAAAAATTTCGGCAGATTTGGAGAATAAGTTGCCAACTCCTTAAAAATATATGGCAGTGATGTTTGAAATGTCAAAAGTAGCCTACTCGATATCCAAATAGCCAACATTTAATGACAAAATTTAATCATTTTTCCACCGACCGGTGGAAAAACCGGTATATATGGTGTCCAAAAATTGATACATTGTTGCCGCAAAACTGAAACAAAAACAGTATTTGCGTTTCTGTAAAAACTCGTTTTTAGCAGAAGCACCACGATCCCAACCATTAGAACATGCTCCTCTCAACGGCTTTTTCAAATATTTGGCTGTCAAAACATAATGCACCAATATGTAAATAACCTCTTCTTACTACACTTTGTTTTTAGAGAACACTAAACACTACTCACTTGTATCTCCAATATATCCTTTCCTAATGTTTAGCGGTTCTTCACTATAATTTGAGACAATTTTTACAGCTCAGGAAATGTATTTTACCAAAGATTCTGTAAGAATCGAACAAACATTTCTATTATCTAGAAGCTTCTATATCGTCGAGTGTGATGCATATTTTCACAAAATATTCCAGGATTTTGTTCTTCTATTGGTTTGAGTTCATAAAATGTACTTGCATATTAACTTTGTGTCATGAAATGTCATCGAAATAGACCGATTCATAACCGGCTTCAGCGAACGGCTGTGTCGTTCAATGTGTGCGTGAACACGGTCCCGAGGTCGTTTATGTTGACAGAGTGATTAAAGACTGTGTTACTGAACTTTCCCGCAGTTGTTTTTGATTCCAAAGCACCAATTTAACATTCAACAGGTGAAAGGATTACATACAGCATCTAGGAGACGAAATTGTCGATTAATTATCCGAAACTACTCGATCATAGCTCCAGTACAAGCTGATAATGTCAGCTCGGCCGCAAGTGTATTTGACCCGAAAGGAATGTTTCAGTGCGTGTCATCGGCTGCATAGGTTGGTAAAACGTAACGCTTGGCTCGTGTGTTACTCGAAGAGCCTGCTAAAAAACACCTTAAAAGTGTCGGTTTACCCAATTTCTTGTTAAACAGTCCCTTTCTGAGTGAGGAAGCAAATCGACAGATATACGGCAAGTGCAATAACCCCAATGGCCACGGACACAACTATACCGGTAAGATCGTGCCGTCACGCTGATTGGAACGCCAAATTTATCGCATTCTTCCTATCTCTTTCCTTCTCCAGTGGAGGTTACGGTAAGGGGTCCGGTCGATAGCAAGACGGGCATGGTGATGAACATAACCGATCTGAAGGAGTATATGAATCAGTCCATCATGAAAAAACTGGACCATCTCAACCTCGACAAAGACGTGCCATACTTTAAGAATCTCGCCAGCACGACGGAGAACGTGGCCATCTTTATCTGGGATAGCCTGAAGCTAATTATGCATGAGCCGGAGTTGCTATACGAAATTAAAATCTACGAAACGGATAAAAACTCCGTCATTTATCGCGGAGAGAAGCATACGGTGGGACATCACCATCATCACGAGGCGGCAAAACAACCGCGTGTTACAAACTCATCAGAAAACTCTTCCAATCTTTCATCCGACTCGGACGGCTAAAGAAACGTCGCTTCTATAACGTACGCCTAGCCGACTTTACGTTACAGTATTGCATGCTATGATTTGAAACGGTTACAACCCATGACCACGATTTCCATTTGTGCAAGTATACATTTTCCATGGCCTTCAATAAAATAGCACGCTTGCATTGAAACGCATTGAATGTAGTGAATCATATTGCGCTACTTTTTATTAAAACTCTTTAAAATCAATCGTTCTGGTGAGAGCTTGGGTTGTGAATGTAAATAATTATATATTCACTTCTACTTTCCATATACCATTTCGACGCATCGATTGCTTTCTATCACACAGTTGCCTATAGCAACGCATTAAATCATATGTCTAGTATCACTCTTCATTTTTGTAACTATATACCCTAGCGGTCGGTTTTTTTTTTTTTTTATACATGTTTCGTTAACCAACAACCAATTGCTGAATTGAACTAATTTCATTATTTTACTCAAATCCTTTCACTTTTGCTGTTATCCACATCGTGCGAAGCGTTTGTTTTTGGTTCATTTGCAAAACTGCTCACCTTCCCTACGTATCGATGATCTAAATCAAACCATTAGCTACATGAAAATGATGAACTGCATTATTTTTGGCATACCTAGAGAGAAAGAGAGAGAGAGAGATAGTGCAACCTCACAAACAGGAGTTGAAATTATTTGCTAATCCTTTTAAATCTGATCATCAAACTTTTTATCGTAATTAATCGAGACGTATGGAATGCCAAGCTCGAAATCGTTCCGCGGCCAATACTTGAGAGTAGGTCGGCTCTCAGGGCGCTCATCGTTGACGAAGAAATACGCAAACAGTACACACGCAGGATAGGCAGAGATAAAGATAAGAATGTGCCAGAACCCGTGCAGGTACGGGAAGTTCATCGACGACCAGGTATCGCAGAACATGCGATCGTTAATCCAGCAAACGATGGCCATGATAAGAATAGTGGTGTTACGGACGCCAAGTCGGTACACGCGCTTGTCCTGCACACTGCAGAAACCGACAAAATTGGCATTAAAATGGCGCTTATGGTAATTGGGTCGCGCACACTTACATCTTCAGCTCCTTGTACAGCAAATAGGTGGCTGGTATGGCGAGGAACATGAGTGCGAACGCATTGATGGCGGGATGGCAAAAAGACAGGGCCGTTGCAGCAATCGAAAACACCGTCATTGAAAGACAGAAACGTTTTCTGAAAAAAAAAGATTCTTTTAGGCACGTGTTTTGATCACTCGGGCACGTGGCCCCCATTTACCTCGATCGCCTGAAGATCCGCGGAAAGTGACGCCGTGGGCAGAAGAGACTCAGCGTGGCCATAAACACCCAAAGTATCGTTAGCTCGTCCAACAGTTGACCGAGCAAACTGAGCGTTGCGTGGAAGTAAGCCGACGAAAGACCGACCACTATCAACAGTACCCAGATCAGGTGGATTGCTGGTTGTATGAATTTGCCATAATCCTTAAATAGATAAATGAGAAAAGGCGGCCCGAGCAGGAACAAAACGTTGCTAATCTGTGGACGATCCGGACAAACAGGAAACGTAAACAAGTTGAAAAATATGTACCTTTAAAGCTTCGCGTGGCAAACGGGTGCAATTGAAAGATGCAAGCAAGAGCGGAAGGAAAAGGAACGGGTAATTCACATTATGCAACAAAATCCCCCTTCTACTGCTGCGCTCCATTTGCAACATTATATTGCAGTCGCATTGAACGTGCTAAATGCAATTTTTCGTTTTGAAAGCCATAGATGCACGAAATCTGTTACTTTTTAAAAACGTCGAGCATTGTACTAACCGTATTTACAAATTCTGCAATATCTGGTGAAACTAGGTAGTTGCCTTCACACCAATCGACGGGTGAACTGCCTCGTTCTAGATGTTCCCAAGTCATGCTGCAGCATAAAAGAGATTCTATTAAAAGCGAAACGACAGCTAAATTAGCGAACTTGTTCTATAATTTATATTTTGTGGAATATTTTGAATCTCGCGCGCTAGGTTGCACAAATTGAAACACACAAATGAAATCGTTTAATTTTCTCAACGCCTATTCCACTCGGATTCTTTGTTTACGTCTTTGTAATTTATGTACAAAAAGCACCCAATGAACCGTATTGAAGTATTGTTTTTAACAGTGCTGTCCGATAGATCTACAGTGTTTGACATACAGTGCGGCAACGTTGTTGGCTTACGTTATTTATTGTAATGTAAATCTTCATTTGCATTGATTGATGCAATTTAAAGTAATAATAAATAATAAAGGAGAAATGAAGATTGAAATATAAGTGTAGTGATTTTTATTTTAACAACTTTTTCCCGGTAATGACTCTGTATGCTGTCCAGGTGCAGTTGTCAAAAAACCAACAGACAGCATGAAACAGTGACAGCAAAAACGATTTCTCCGGGACCCATCACAGAATAGGCGTACAGTGAATCGTTGTGATTAGTTTTATATTTTGCCGTTTAATTTTACTGCAAGTTTAGCTTTTTGTTTGTTTTAATCGTTCCTAAGGTACGTACCGTAGGTATCGTCAAGAAAAACTTTAATGAGTTTCCCCTGTGCCTCAGTAAAAGATTTGCACAATAACCCATAACCTACTTGTTCGTCGATGTCTCCTCCTATTTCATCACCGAAAGCAATGATTTCAATTTTATCGCCCACAGCCAATCTTAACCTCCACGACACTCACTAACACGACCCGTGCGGGCGGGTTGGGTCGTGCGTCGATCCAGGCTTCGCCAGCCTCTAGGGCGAGTACAATCGCACCCCGGCGGACGTCATGGCAACAAGAGATGGAAATGCTTCTGCTGCAAACAGCGGTGGTGGCAGCCACAGTTTCGATGACTTTATATCCCAATTTAATGCACGGGTTCAAATACAGCAGCAACTGCAGTACCACCTTCGATCGAACTCTCAGCTTCCAGAGCAACAGCAGCTACAGCAGCAGGAACCGGGAGCATTCCAGTATTATGGTTTTACCTCCAATCTGACACCTACAGCTGCTGAGTTTGTGCCACGCAAATACCAAACGGAACCGAACGACGTTTCCCAATCATCAGAAGGCCCTAACAATGCACGTGAAAAGCACGCCAACACGATGACGGATGACGATGGAGACGAACGTGAGAACATGCGGGCCGGACCCTCGAACCATTACGGTGGCGGAAGAAATAGCAACGTTCGTCAGCGTCGCAACGAGAGCCTAAAACCGCGAAACGGATGGCATACGCGTGACGATCGTCCAGTAGGCCGAGCAGGTAAATGGAAAACGAACCAAACGACTGCCAGTAGTGGACGTCTCCGTTCACACGATGACGATTTTTCCGGCGATCATCAGCCCCCGAACCGAGCAGGGGGTGAAAACTCTTCACGGCGTTCTGGCGCGAGACAGTGGGGTAACCGACCCACGATGCAACCAGACCCACCGAGCTCCGATGAAAAACGCCCCAACGGGTCGTCTAAAGCGGAACCGACGAAATCATCCCCATCGATAGTACCACTGTCGAAGTGTTCCCAGCGCGAAAAACTTATGCGTGAGATCGAATGCTACCGGCTCGAGTGTCTGGTGTGCTGCGAAATAGTCAAACCAATGCAATCGATCTGGTCGTGTGGGAACTGTTACCATATCCTTCACCTCGGGTGCATCACCCGGTGGGCAACGAGTTCCCAGTCGGAGGACGGATCAGGGTGGCGCTGTCCGGCGTGTCAACACGTGTCGAAAAAGATTCCTCGCGAATACTTTTGCTTCTGTGGCAAACAGAAGAACCCGACATACAATCGAGAGAATTTGGCTCACTCGTGTGGAGACGTATGCGGTAGGCGCGAGCTTTGCGAGCACGCTTGTACGCTGCTATGCCATCCGGGACCGTGTCCACCGTGTCAGGCGTCCGTGCAGCGAAGGTGTGGCTGTGGACGGTTGGAAAACCAGGTGCAGTGCTCTCAGAAGGAGAAGCTGCTGTGTGAGGCGACATGCGACAAGCCACTGAACTGTGCGCTCCACCGCTGCCAGAAGCGTTGCCACGGGGGAAGCTGTGACGCGTGTGGCGAACAGGTACAACACAATTGCTACTGCGGCAAAAGCGACCGAATGGTGGAGTGTAGTGTGGAACATTTGGGAGCTACGCGGTACGGGTGCGGGAAGGCGTGTGGATTATCGCTTGCCTGTGGCAATCATCAATGTGAGCGCTTGTGCCACGAGGGAGATTGTGATCCGTGTGCCGATGCTCCAAATCGCGTGCTTTCCTGTCCGTGTGGAAGAGAAGCGATCGAACCGGGAAGCCGAAAATCATGTCTCGATCCGATATCGACTTGTTCCGGGGTTTGCGGACGTCGACTGACGTGCGGTCCACCTGGAGCAAATCATTGTTGTGAGGCAAAGTGTCATCGGGGCGTGTGTCCACCGTGCCCAAAGTCGACCACGGTCAAGTGTCGGTGCGGTAGCATGGATCAGCCGATGAAGTGTAAGGACCTGCGCACCCGGGCCGATGACGCTCGTTGCAAGAAACGGTGCGTGCGGAGACGTAGCTGCGCCAAGCACAAGTGTAACCAGGTGTGTTGTATCGATTTTGATCACATCTGTCCGAAGACGTGCTCGCTGCCGCTACCCTGCGGACAACATCGCTGTGATAAACCCTGCCACAAGGGTAACTGTAGGCCGTGTCATCGAGTTTCGTTTGACGAACTGACGTGCGACTGTGGTGCGAACATCATCTATCCGCCGGTGCCTTGCGGAACGAAAAAGCCGGCCTGTGATCGACCGTGCAGTCGGCAACATTCGTGTGACCATCCAGCATTGCACAATTGCCACGCAGAACCGGAATGTCCGCCGTGCGTGGTGTTGACGAGTAAATACTGCCACGGAAAGCACGAGCAGCGTAAAACTATTCCCTGCTATCAGGAATCGTTCAGCTGCGGTATGCCTTGTGCGAAACCGCTTCCCTGTGGTCGTCACAAGTGCATCCGAGCGTGCCACGAGGACGACTGTATGCAGGAGGGTTCGGCAGTTTGTAAGCAAAACTGTACGAAGATTCGGGAGACGTGCTCGCATCCGTGTAATGCACCGTGTCACGAGGGCGAATGTCCGGAGACGGCCTGTAAAATAGTAGTCGAAGTGACATGTGACTGTGGCAATCGGAAGCAGCAGCGAACTTGTCACGATTTTTCGAAAGAATATCGTCGCATAGCAACGGCACAGCTTGCGTCGTCCGTACAGGAAATGCAGCGCGGTGGATCGGTCGAACTGAGTGACATATTGGGACCGATTCGTCCGAAGAACAATAAAACGTACGTTCAAAACATTCTTCCGGATGTTTATTACACACTATTTAACCGCATTCTCTTTTTCTCCTTTACAAATACAGCCTTGAATGTACCGATGAATGCCGCATGCTGGAGCGTAACCGGCGCCTTGCAATGGCCCTCCAGATCCGCAACCCAGACCTTCCGTCCAAGCTGCAACCGAACTATTCGGAAACGTTGCGTGCCTTTGCCAAGAAGGACCCGGCGCTGGTGCAGATGATCCACGAGAAGCTCACCGAGCTGGTGAAACTCGCCAAGGAGAGCAAACATAAGTCACGCTCGTACTCCTTCCCGGTGATGAACCGTGAAAAACGTGCGATCGTGTGCGAAATGTGTCACATGTTTGGCGTCGAAGCGGTAGCGTACGACGCCGAACCAAATCGTAACGTCGTCGCAACGGCGGATCGCGCTACGGTACGTTTAGTCGTGACCATTATTTAACTGTTTTGTTGGCAAAGTTCTTACAGACTTTTTAACACAATTGCTCTTTCAGTCGTGGTTACCGAGCATGAGTCTGATGGAGGTACTGCAGCGAGAGAACGGGCATCGGCGTATCGTTGTACCGAACCTGAACGCGTGGGGGAGAACGAGCTACGCAGGTGCCGCAACGAGCTCAACGAACGGCAAGTGAGATGTCAGATGAGGACTGGCTCCGTACCGACGGGAAAACTGTAACTTGCTTCATCTAACCTATTTGTTTGATGGCGTCTTCTAATTCAATGCGAAAATTTAGTTTCCTTGGAAGAAAGAACGTGAACGTTATGTGGAGTTTTTTGCTGCTAATGAATATTTTTTTATATTAAATTTTTAAATAAATCACTCATCAGCCCCCAGTGTAAAGTGAGCCCCTCCCATGGGAGATAGCCTGTCGGTACAGGAAATAAAAGCGTGTTTGAAGATTTAGAATTGACCTTATCCGAAATTGACATACTTTAACATAAAGTTCAACTAAATTTTGGTTAAAATAGTTGGTTACTTCATAAATGATTGAGTAGCATGTAAAATTAATAACTAACTTTAATAAAACACTTTGCGTCGCTTACGCGATGTAGCGCCTTATTGAAACTAGGCATCACTACGATCACGTACTAACAGTACTAACACTACGATCAACAAACTATGTATGGGGAGGATATATCACTAAACCAACAAAATGTAAGTCCTTCTCAGGGGTATAAAAGAAGGAGACAAATGTAAAATAAAAAACTTGGATTTTTTCAACACAAGAGACAAGAGTATCATCCTTTGTACTATCCGAACTAGAAAGAAATCTTCTCGATTTTAACTCTTCCTTCTGCGGCATAGGCTTCTTAAATTACTTAAGAGCAACACTTTGTAACTTTACTTTTCTCTATGCTAATTATGTGTTATGAGCTTACACATTATTATGACCTACAATTATGTAAGCTAACACAATGAAGGTCATTTTTATCGAAATGTGTTGCAATAAGAAAATAAATATTCTCGCTTTACTGTACCACTCAACAATTTCTGTCAATTTCAGAACACTAAATTGTCACGTCGGTCACGCACTGGAAGAAAAAAAGTCACATGAAATATCCTAGAGGCTTGACTGATATTTATTTGCTCCAACAAGCGCTCACATAGAAACGGAAAACTGCAAACGGGTGTTCGATCACGGAATTTAATTACTTTCACACAAGTTCACAGTCCATAGCGGCGTGGAGGGGCGTGTGTGAAACAATGGAACGAATTTACTTCCACTTGTTGTTGTCGTAGTCCCACTTGGAGGACACACCGTGGATCGGGTTGATGTTCAGGTCGAGCATACGCTTCAGCTGTGCCTTCTGGCGCTCTTCGCCAAACGTCTCCGGGATCGGATCGTACACGAAAGTCTTCAGCAGCAGCATGCCAATAAGACTCATCGACGTCGCGATAAGGATGGCGCCTATGCAGGCCTTCCATTCACCGGTCGGGTGCTTCATCTCAGAGAACGTCTGGCAGAAGGAAGCGCGGTACAGAGCTTTCTTTTCCTGCACCGACAGCTTCTTCCAATCACCCTTCTCCTTCTCACGCAGAGCCTATACGTAATGATAAATCGTGATAAGTGGAAGTTTCCATAGATTATGTTGCTTTGCTGTTGCTTACCAGGACGTCGCGGGTGTTTTCCTTGAAGCGGATGGCCGGCATCGGGTAGTCCACACGGTCAGCATAAACCGGTAGACTGTTCCAGCCATGTCCGACAACCTCTCGCTTGCCAATCTTCTGCGAGATCATGTCGTGGGCTTGGCGGGTGCCCACCTTTGTGCGCATCGCGTTACGCAGCACCACCGACGCAAGGTTCACGTTGGCCATCGTTCCTAAAAGAAATGTGAAATAATAGCGAATATTAACAACACACACACACACCTGCGAGTGCCAAAGGGTGAACTGTCAAACGCGAGTCCTGGATGGCTTCAGTTTTCAAGAACATATGACTGCTTTGATAGGGGTGGCGGCGCAGCAAGGAAAAAATATCATTATGTAATCTTATGAATATCCCGTTTTTTACACCACGCTGCAGACTGCGTATCACTTGGTTGCAAACGTTTCGTAACAACAACAATTTCACCGATACGGGAAAGAGCTCTCGATCGAATTGGGATTAGATATCATTTGCGAATTTTCCACTATATCCTTCACGATCGATTACGAAATCATAACCCTAAAAAAACATTGCATTTGCTGGGTGAACAAAATGAAGGTTTGCTTTGCGTATTTACGATGTACGCTGGAGCTCTCTACAAGCCATAGTTTCGTGATATCAATGCAGGTAAACGAAGCGGCACTACCAACCCGTTTTCAGAGGTGTTTTCCGTCAGCAAATCACACTCACCTCCAGTGAATTTCGAATCGACCGAGAATTGAAGAAGTTTTTTCTCTGACACGGTATTTAGAAAAAATCTGTTTTTTAGGAGCTGTCACGAGCACAGCCTTAAGGTCATGCGTTTTGAAGGAACGGTGACATTATGCAAAATATGCGACATAAAGCGTAGTACAGTTTGTAGAACACGGTGTGCTGTATAAGCCCGATTGAAGCACGCTGTTCAGAAATTTAGGACAAATTGCACAATGTGCTAAATTTTGGATTGTTAAAAACTGTTATTTAGACTGATTTTTTGCATTTAAAAATCAATAAAAATAATATTTATTTAATCAACTCTCAGTTGTGAATCAAAGGGGACATGCGTGTTTTTTTATATTGGAGATATTGTAGTTGTATATCAAATTGCAGTTGAATATGAAACAAACAGTGTGTAGATTGCTTATGTGGTACACAAACCTGTCCTACGCTGTGGTACTGTACTAAATCAAAATATGTATTTGTCAGTTTGCATACTTTTAGGCGTTCTTTATTCGTAAGTTAAACTTTATACGTTTTTAGTACAAAGCTAAAAACTATAGCTTACAAATGTGTTAAATTTAAAAGCTATGTTATGTTATTCAAAGTGACATCAAAAATTAATTTTTTTAAGTGCTGCGATAAATGGAACAGAAAACGTTGTTCCTGTTGATTATGAACATTTTTAAATAAAATACAACCACCTCTGCTTTATGCTGAAGTATTTTTTTTTTCTTTATTTTCTTTTCATACTATTTCCTCCCACGGATAGCGCGTGCTGCGCACCGATACACACGCCTCCCCAAAAAAAAAAAAACGAAACCATGTGCATGTGCAACATTTACTGATCAATCCACGTGATGGTGCCCTGGTCTGCCGTCTGATCGCGATAAAGTTTATTCTATATTTGATAGTATTTTGATTTGAGTAAACGATTGCATGAATATGTACAAACTGCCAGGGAGTTAAGTCGACGTGTCATTATATGTGTATGTGTGAAAGTGTTTTTGGCGAGCTTCTCCTGCCCGCTTACTAATTAGTTAGGATGCGGGTTTGTTTTATGTCACAGCTACAACAAACTACAGCTAAAGGGTTGAAACATTCCGCTTGGTGCCCTTCTGTCCCTCGGTGCAGCGATAGAAACGGAACACCCCGGGGAAGGGAGTGGGAAGGGGAACGATTTGATAAGATATTTACATTGATTTATGAACAGTAATGATACAGTTTCGGACCGACTCGTATGTTCGGTGCATACGTTTCATGGCTGCGTTTACCCTATGATATCCTTACATGCCCGTACCTGCTAGCTGATACATTTCTTTTGATTCACTCTTCCCAGCGAAAATCGTTCAAATATTAGTGACTTATAATGTTACACATACACAGCTCATTACGGCGCAGAAAATTAACGCAAAAAAAGTTATTTGCACTGGGATACTGGTTCCGTATCGCGGACGCGTCTGCTTTGGGAACCCTTGCTCGTACTGTTAGCCATCGAACATTGTGTTCAAACATTTTATGAGTTCGTTTGGGACGCTCGTTCTTTTTGCGGTTCGTACTGTTTATCTGTTATAGTTCTTGGGCTTATATTTTGTCTCATCGTTTTTTTTTGTCTACATTTACTAACTTTTTACCACTTTGTATTTTGAGCATTTATAAACGTACCTTCTTGCTAGCTTCCCAGTGTTGTACAGACTGTGTACGACTTGCGCTTGTTACTCGGTTCAGGGGAAAGTTCCTTTCGAGCAGTTGCTAGTTGCTTACAACACAATCGATATTCTAGAATCGCTGCACATTATAAACAATAATAAATACTGGCTGCCTATCATTGCCTATCATCGGCCCGCAATGTACCTTGAGCGATAAGTACCTGCCGGATGCCATTGGATCGTTTGCACGGTCTCGCACACGCTGTGCTTGTCTTTTGGTTTTAGTGTTTGGCCACCGGTCGCAAAGGGCTACGGACGAATGGTGGTGGTGGTGGTGGTGGTGGTGGAGGTGTTGGACGTGATGGGGGTAAAGTTTTCATAAGAAACCCATCTCGAGTGCGGTATGCAGTGACCGGATGTCACTGTGGCTCGATATCCGCCAGAACGGGAAGTTGAGATTTTTGGCCGCATTCTCCTCGTCCTGCCCATCGCCCACGACGACGTACGTGCTCTTGCGCCCGAATCTCGTTACGATGCGTTCGAAGCACTGCTCTTTGCCTGTTTGAAGAGCGAAAGTTGGTGGATGAAAATCATGCGTAGATCGATTAAGCAACGCCTTGCCGCTGCTCCAAATACCTACCGATCTTGTTCGCACTGTAGACGTTCTCCACGGGAAACACTTGGCCGAGCCCGTACAGCAGGATCTTTGCGAGGGCCGGTACGAGTTGTGTCGTGGTCACGAGCACATTCACACAGTTCTCCCGCTGGGCGATCATGTTCAAACACTTCAGCGTCAGGCTGTGCCAGCTGTCCGTCTCCAGCTCAATGTCCGATCGGACCTGCAACCAGTGATCTCGCTTCTGTCCCAGGAGCCCACCGACACTGCGGGAAGAGAAGTGCGGGTTAGCGTCACTGACACTGCCTCGACAGCAAGATATTCCCTCATTCTACTCACTTGTTCCGGTAGGTATTGTACGTGTCCTTAATTTTCCGATACCGAAACGCAAGCTTCCGCATCCAGTCGACGCCACCACGCACACCATTCGGTAGGCAAACATTCGGTGGAGCTCCTATGGGCAGGAAATGACAGAGTAGCGTAGGATTCGTAAGCAAATATTAGCTTAGGACGGTGGTGCACCGTGGCGGTGCTTACCTTGCGGTGTGGCGTTGTGGAAACCGTCGGCAGCAAAGTTGTAGTTGTTGAGATCCTGGCCGTTGTCGTCGGACGCCACGTCGTCGATATGTATCTGATCACACTCTTCCAGATCGTTGAAGAAGAAACACGCATCGGCCATGTTGAAGATCAGCTCCTCCATCCGGTAGCCCAGCTGCACCTGGTGATCGCGGTTCTAAGAGAGACAGAGAGAAGTGGCTTACGGTTAGCGATGGTACACGGTTGACACACTGTGATATGCTACATGCTAGGGAGATGAAAAATCCGGAAGCTATTTTTTTAGGTCTATTAGATCGTTGTTGCAATTTTCAAGCAGCTTACAGACAGATTCTTATTTGCATCAGATTCATTGTTACATTTATTCTATTTTATATCACTTGTCGGAGATTTGTTATATGAAGCCTGGGGTTCATTTCGCTCGAAGACAACCGAAGATATCAAGTCCTATTCTCTTTAATGTTTTCGATCCTTTTTGAAAAAATCGACGCTCTTTGCTTCCTTCTCATCAATATCACTTTATGTTTCTTCACGAACCCTCCGTACTTGTCCTCTTTTATATGATCCTGCCCGACGAACTGGTTTGCACGCGATGGTTTGCAATGACCCACTATTGTTACGAATTCGAGAGTTTAGTTCATCGTCAAATTTGTTCAATTATCACTTAAACATCTAAAACATTCCATTCAAAATCCCCTCCCAACACGTTGCATTAAATTGGGTTAGGCTAATGTAGGCTTTTAGTGGTTATAAGATTGTAAGTAGCTAACATGGAATATGCAAGATAGATAAATAAATTGAAATTGAAAATGTGACTTCGGAAGTAACAGACAAGTGATATCGAAGCGAGAAGAAACTTGAATCTTCTCGAGCACATTGTTATCGTTGTTCATAATTGTATGAGTGTGTCCCCTTTAAAAGCCTTTGATAGTACATCCCACATACCTTATTGTACCGGCTGGCGTACGACCCCGTCAGCAGCGAATGGAAGATGATGATCGTCTCGTCCAGGTCCCACACGAAGATACGCTCCGGAGCCTTTTCGCTGATGCCCGGTTCGCTCGTTGAGCTGCGCGTCGGACTAGGGTGTGCGTGGCGTCTGCCTCGCGCCCGTCCCGATTTCCCCGTCGGTGTGGTTTTACTCGCCACCGGACCACCGACACCGGACCCACCACCGATCCCTGCGGTCGGTGAGATCGAGATCGGTGACTGGGGCGAGTGCGAATGGGCCAACATGTTCGGGGTGGTGGCGTGCGCCTCCGACGGACTGTCGGCGGAAAGGCCGGCGGCCACGTGGAACCCGGCCTGACTGCCACTCGATCCAGGCGAGCTGACGTACGGCGAGTAGCTGGCGGTGTTCGCGTAGTACGGACTGTACTGGTCGTTGTAGTAGCTGTAGCCATCCTGCTGCCCCGCACCGAACTGACCGAACGAGGAGTTGTAGCCGTACGAGGAGTAGAGCTGGGCGGAGTTGTTGTTGGTGGCGGCGGCCGCGGCCGCGTACGGCGACGTAAGGTAGGTGTTGGGCGACGGTATCTTGGTGGAGGCGGTGCGAGCCCCGTACGCCGTCGCACCGTACGCGGACGAGTAGAACGCGGGTGTGTACTGCTGCATGCTGTTGTAGTAGTTGTAGTAGTCCGACTTGTGGTCGTAGACGTTCGTGGCCGCAGCCGCCGACTGACTCTGCAGGGCGTCCAGCGTGGCGGCGGTCGCACCGGGATTCGCACAGAACAGCCCGGTACCGTCCAGGTGGGCGGTGGTCGTCGTGGTGAGCGGCAGATTACCGGCCGCCGTTGCCAGGCTCGAGTCTAGACCGGGGCTACGCAGTTCCGACTTGACCGTGCCGTCGCTCAGCCAGTGCGACATTCCCAGCTCGGCGGATGTGGATCCGGTCGCGAGCAGGTTTATACTGCTGCCGCTGCCGCCTGGGACGCTACCACCGGTCGCAAGCGAGGACAATCCATCCACCAGACCCCCGGCACCGGAGCTAGCAGTCGAGCTACCACCGGACGCAGTGCCGGATGTGACGACGGTGGACGCACTGCCACCGCTGCTTCCGCTGCTGTTGCTGCTGCTGCTTCCACCACTGTTGTTTAGCCGGCTTGCCAACGATCCAGGACTAGTGAGCAAGGTACTTGTGGCCCCACTGCCCGCCAGCGGTACTCCGTAGCTTAGGTTGAGCCCGTTGTGGAGCGTAACAGAGCCACCGGAGGTGCTGCCACTCGGTACGCGATAAGCACTGGACGCTGCCGCGGTCGTCGATGTCGATGTGTGGTTGAAGAGCGTGTGTGGGCCACTACCGCCGGACCCACTGTGCCCGTGAACGGATGACGACGAACCGGGCGAATAGTGGAACGGTGTTCCTATGGCCAGCGTTGGCCCACTTCCGATGCCGTCCAGTGTGGGCAGCGTCGTAGCCGATCCTAGCGGTGACTCGGAGAGGTTACTGTAGATTCTGTGCGGGGAAAGAAACGGAAAGAAACGGTGTCATTGTGGCTGTTGGTGGTAGCTTAATTTTTTCAACTTTATCAACCACCGAAAGCGAAGGTCTTCTTCTGGTTCAGATTTCCACCATTACTCATGCGGTAGCTGTAACCGCTCCGTGACACGAGACAAACACACCGGAATGTCTCATAAATCACGCGTTGCTCCACTCATCCTGTAATCCGTGATGGTTGTAATCTTCATTAACCCTTGATGGTCGCGCACCGACCGAAAAAGGCTCTCCCCCTCTTTTTTTATCCTTCCCATTGGGCTGGCAAGGCGCAGTAGGCTGCTCGCGTGAAGCGGGCCGGGTTTTTACTTTGATTTATGTGGGTCGACGTGTCAAAGCGCAAAACAATGCCTACTACTTATGCCACCATTATTATTATGACGCATCAACCCAAAAAAGTGTCTCCGCCGCGTCGCCGTGTTGAAGAAAGGGCTTGCGGGTGTACCATATTTATTTTGGCTCGCCCGTATAAACAACAGACACCAGAAGGCAGAACATAATAACAACGATAGCCCGCGAAACAAATATTAATGTTGATCAACTAGCGTGTGTGCTCGCGCCGTGCAGCACAAACGTTCCAACCACATCGGGATCGGTTTTCCACCGCCACCCGTCTCCAGGGCCGACGGTTTTCCATACCCGAAAATTGTCACCGTGCATTAATTTTATTGTAATTTCACACTTTCTTCCTAATTATGAAAACCCACCACCGTCACCGGATGGCGGGTAACCGGGGCCGGGAAGGACAAGGTGTGACGATGGGTTGTTTTTTTTTTCTTTTGTAACGGGAGGAGCAGTGAAGGAAAGAAACGTTCGCACATGTACTTCGGCAGTGACAGTGAAAATAATTTGTCAGCAATTTTACTTTGAAAAACGTGTGCCTTCGGTTAAGTTTATTATGGATCTTGAAAATGGTTAAAATTAAAATAACACATAAAAGGCTAAAGAAGCTAGTAGAACAGAAAGTCTTTTAAGAATAATAAACATGCAAAGAATTGCGTATATTGCGTAAAAATAAATTTAAACTCAAAGTGCAATAAAGACTAACAAAAGCATCTTTTTTTAGAATTTATCCTTTCAACCACAAGCAAGGTTTTACTGCAAATTTTTCTACAATTCCTTTTTTCATGTTTTTATTTGTTTTATTTTGCATTTCGTTGGATACTCTTCACCATGTACAAACTTATCAAGAGTTTGTAAAATTTCAAGAACAATATGAAATTATTGTAATAAAAGTGAATCGTTACAGAAAACATCTTAGTTCAGTACATTTTTAATTGATTTTTACGGAAAAATGATAATAGCAGTAGAAAAAGCATTCATTATCGATTTGTGTAACTTTTATTTGTGGACAATTATAACTAATGAAAACATTATTTTTAATATTTTTTTTAATGGGTAAAAGTTGAGAATAGTGCTACTCAAATGACCGGAGGTAGAAAAAAAACTTGATGTTGTAAAGCTTAAATTTTTATTGGCACGATGTTCCACGATATACATATCATATTGTTATTCATCGTATCATATGTAAACCGCTCAATCAACCGCATAAAATCAAACCTCACGATCACAACAACATTTCCTAAGCAAAAATCAAGGCCAAAGACGACCAGTCGTACCATTGTCTACCATCACAAAGTGTGCAAGGTGCATTTGTGCAGTCGTGCGCCACTTTCCAACCGAACGACGCGCTCGAAAGTAACACGATCTACGGCGTATGTGTGTGCTCTCCTTCCGGGAGGTGACCTTAGCTTAGCCTCCTGAGGGCCACGCGTGTGGAACCCTTTTCCGTCTGTCTCACAAGCAGAGCCTAGATTATTTCATTCTCTACTCAAGTTTCTGCACATCGAAGCAAATTGTTCCTGTCGAAGTGGGACCCATTTTCCCAGCCTTTTTTTTTTAACTCGTGTTTCGTCTGACACATTCATGGACCGGACCGAAGAAAGGATCAGTTGCAGTCGGTTGGGGACGGAATTTGCTGACAAATGCTTCCTCTCACCGTATCTGGTTGGATACGGGGGACTTGTAATTCCAGGAAAATGCTCCTACAAACGGAAGACAGAACTAACGGAAGGGATAGTAGCGAGGAGGATGGTGAAATGGTGAAGAGAGTTTTTCGTTGACAAAAATAGCACAGACTAGAAGGTGGTGTGGTGATCGACTGAATAAAGTGGCACTGCTGCTGTTGCTACTGCTTTTTTTTTTAATAACAAGCAGCAGCTTATCATAAACGCAACAGCAAAAATGCTGAGAGCCCAAATAAACAAAAACTTCCACTTCGAAAAAAGCAGACCTGATTTTGTGGCTTTGTTTTTGCAACGCGTATTTCCAATTTTTGAACGCGTTTCTGCCAACACTACTCAATATTTTTACCGTTTTTCGGTCATAAACAATTGGATGGCATGCGGGGGGAAAACTTTTGCTGATCGCTGCCAAAAAGGATAAACTGTGAGAAAATTTTATTGCATTCCCGGCAGATACGTCGGACGGCAGACGCGACGAAAATGTGCCCTTTCTAGACTCTGGCCCAAAACGGGTGCTTAAATTAATGAATCCGCTTGTTTTGAATGGACTATTTAATGAGGGTTGGTTTTTTTTAGTGGCACGTGCATAATTTGGAACGATGCTGAAAGGTAATCAGTTTTTGTGAAGAACAGTTCTTCAACGTCGCCGCGAAGAAAGGTAAGCGGAACTTTGATCGAAAAGTTTAGTTACGCAATTACTTGTTCAATAATAAAGTCGAGTATTAGCAAATTAATATATTTTTTCTTGTGAACTTTTATAAATTTATGGGAATAATCTTGAAAATAGAATTATTACTATTATTACTAATGAGATACAATTATCATAATTGAAAGTGTTTTTAAAACCAATTAAATTACAATATGGTATGGTACATACATTGCAGTGTCATAGTTCACAATAACCGTAAATAAAACTAATTTTATTTAGGTAAAATTTTAACAGTAAATTTGTAGTAAACACAAATCGTGTCTTTTCAGCATGTTTGCGCTTTTTGAACATTTTTTTTTGCCATTTTAATACTTTCATGGGTAAAATTGATCGCAATATTGAGACAAAACATTATTTAAAGGTTGGTAAACATTTCGGGCAGTTAAAATTTCATGTCAACAATTTTGATAGACTTAAAAAAAGTAGCTTGGTGCCTTTCGAGCAGTTTAGAGTTTCTGTAAAAAAAAGTTGTGTATTTTGAACATCTTTTTGAACACAGTTTGAACACAGTGGAATATTTAATTTATAATTTATTTATTTATTATTTTATAACTTATTTTCAAACTGCCCATAACACAAAGAAAGAGCAATGAAGTTATTTCCTGACATGACTCACAGCACTAACCATAATTAAAATTTCACTCTTTATTTTGTAATTTCTTTATCATTTGCAGTTGTATAATACGGTCAACTATCGGTTTGTTTATCCTTGTCATTAGTCCATCCAATATCCGACTGGGTCAAGGGACAAACCTATTCCTCCAAAGTAAAGGGAAACCATAAATTAATGGTCAACCGTAGCTCATCATCCTCCATAGTCGTAATTACTTCTACGCTCAGTTCCGACGCTGACCGCAACGCTTAGTCAGCAGTGATGTTGCCTACCACCAAATGGCGGTTCGACTGGGTGGTCGCAATTTATCGTTCTCTCCACCGAAAACCGTACCACCGTACCGATTCATCTTCGTCTAGCTTGCCCGAGCGCCTATATGCTCAAGCTTGACTAGTTCATTTGAATTGTCCATCGTACGAAAGCGAATATGGTCAACGCGATCTACACTTCGCTTACTAACTCGACGTAGGGGCATGAAATAGAGTGTTTCCGTTCGGTAATTTTCCCACCGTTGTGTGCCTGCGTGAGGGTGTGTGGGTGTCGCTGGATCCAAATTCCAGGGTTCGATGTAATCCAATCTTATCCCACTAGCAACAGTCCATACGGCGTGCATGACTTTCTATGGAAGATAATTCCGGTGCCGTAGTTGAAAATTTGAGAAATTTCGTCGTAGGAGAAATTTTTGGAAAAATGTTTTGCAAATAAACACAATTGTCAAAAAAAAACTAATGAATAATTTCAACAAAACGTTCTAGTATTATTGCTCAGACAAACATCATGTCCAACACACTTATTCTCTGCACACCGGAACGGAAGGTGCTGTTGTAATGCTTATGTTTGACGAGCATGTTCTACATGCTATAAATTAGGAACACCTTGAGCAGCGCAGCGCTGTTTCCCTCCAATTTGTAGCCATTTCCACACTGTGGCCCCTAGAGCGAGCAGTCAAAAGGAAACCACTTAATTTAAACACCATCAAATAAATCCCATCATCCGTGGTCAACCCGTGTGGGGCAACATGTGGGGAAAGGAAGTGACAAACACTCACCATAAATCGAGGAAATGGTCCAACGTTAACTGTAGCACGTGTTGTCCATAAAAAAGATAGAAACAATCGGACCACAGGCGAAACGGAATCGAATCCGTGTCCGAGATAAACATTCCAACGACTTGGTCCGGCGTGTGGTGGCAATCATAATCCGTGCCTAATCCAATTGACCAAACGTCTTCATTCCGGTGGGAGATAGAGAAGGAGGAGAGAGAGAGAGAGAGCTTGCTTCCGATACCACCAACGGAGAGAGCTTCGGTTTGATTTATGATCGCGATAGGGCCACGAATAGGACGACGAACGCTTCCAATTGGACAAACAGTCTGACTGTTTAATGGTTTTGAAGCGTTTATGTGCAACAATCATTATTTTATCTTCTTCCCCAATCCTTGTGGGATTAACAGTCCACAGTAACAATTATGTTCCCGTGCCACTTAAATGGAGCACTCGTTAAGGTGCGTCTTCCGCCCTCGGAAACGCTCGTCAGCGTGCGAAGATTTATGCGACAACTATATTTATTCTCCAAAATTTCACGATTTGTGTACATTGTTCCAAATGGAGCCGTTTGGTCGTTGTTTGCCCACAAAACTTCCACGCCCTCCGGTGGTGCCCCTTCCAGATTGTGTCATTCCCGGGATGACGGTGATGACATTCATCTTATGTTTCCCATTATCTCCTCCAGCAAGGTACAAAAACTGTCCTCCCTTTTATGGAAACAGCCACATACACGCGCTCGAAAACGGAAACATCGTGCCTTTGGCAAATGGAAGCTTCTCCCATTTTTACATCCCCTTATCAATCCCCATTTTAGCCGAAAGTAAATAGGGATTTCTTCTATCGCCCACCCTCCCTATGTGAAGTAATACGATATTTTACGGAAAAAGCGACGAAAACATCGTCATACCAGCGACATCCACCGTCGCCATGGCAACGCGTAGTTAGACTGGTCGAAACGAATCGGCGACCGTTCAACAGGCGTGGATGGAAACGGGGGAAAAATCGATGAAAAGCGAACGGACGGTTATTTTTCGACTCGTTTCTTACCGTCCCCGGCGTGACAAGTTTTCGTATTGGTGTTTAAAGGTTTTCCGATGAATTTTTCGACCTCCCCTTGCGAGGTTTTGTTGCTTTCCTTTGGTTAGTTGGGATTTTCCCCATCGTTTAAGGTGCTGAATGAGGGTTTTTTTTATCTTTATTTTGGTCTTTTGTGTGTGTTTGTGTTCCGTGTACGCAAACGCAAAGCGAGGAGGAGATGTGCCACCCAACGTTGTGATTGGTGCGTATTTTCACACTTGCGTGCGCCCAAGAGGGTGATTATTTTGGGGGAGTTTTTCTTTTCTTCAGTTGATTTATCTATTCATCGCCGCGCATCAAACGCTTTCTTAACGTAGAAAGCTCGCGGTGTGAATTGGAGGTAAGTTTAGCGAAACATGAATAAGTGAATAAATTTTCTCAAAGATGATAACAAAATATCAATCAAATCATCACATTACACAATCAACATAACAAGTTTATAAGTGAGAGTTTATCGCATGATAGAAAATACAAAAAAATATTACATATTTATTATATTTACAGTATAACATATTTTATATTATATTATAATGTGCTTAAATATTATTTTACTTAAAGAACAGTATCAAAATTTGTACGCTTATTTATTATTTATTGATATAACGCTTGTATACTTATGCTTTTGTCATATATTACTGACAAATTAATAATTTTGTTCAAAATTCAAATTTCTTTAAATCAACCATACCATATTAGATTGTCTTTGTTATGTTTTTTTATGTGTTTGAGCACGCCTGTTGTTGATCATAACTGGACATATAAAATTTATAATGTTACGATTAAACTGTTCGTTAAAAATAAATTTCATGGCAAATTTAGCATCCTCGACATTGCCTTGCAGTATTTTCTCTTTATGCCATATAAGCGAACGAAATGCAGCATACAAAAATGTTACCCTGAATATGTAATTGAATATCATCTAAAAGTTTTATAATTATTTGGAATTTGTGTGCGTGAATGACTAATGTTTAAAGAAACTATAAAAGCGTTAGAAATAATTGGGCTGTACATGAAAAAATTTGCAGAAATGTAAATAATCAGTAAAAAAAATCCATTATTGATCCTTTTAGTCAAACAGCTCTTGAGAAATTTTCAGTTCACACAAAAATGTTCACTTTGACCCAAATCCAAATTCCATGTGTCCTCAGTCAAAGCTATTCCAAAAAGAATGCTGTACGAATGATCCAAGTAGCCTTGCATTGTCTGTCTATTTTCGTCCATCCGCTCTCGGAGTTGCATTCGTGTTTAGTGACCCTGCTGCCCGGATGACATTACTCTCCTATTACTGCATCGCATATCATCATCATCGCCCCAACCGTGGACAGAAATCGTACCGTGGAACAACGGCGACAGTCAACGATGCAGCGGCAAAAAGGTATCGAATTTAATATCCCCCCCCGCCTGCACTTCCACCATCGGACGGCTTCTGCAATAAATGTTTAGCGTCCTCTCGAACCAGGCGCAATAGAAACATACCGCCCCGGCACAACCGAAAACTAAACTGCGCACGCCAAACCAGCGAGGATGGGAAGGCGGAAATACCGCGCAAGTGGAGTTGGATAGTTGCATCCGGTTCTCTATTTTCCGGCCCCGACGGGCAGCAAATTAATGGCTATCAACCGCTGGGGAGTCCCGGTCCGTGGCACGATTGTGGGGGGCCCCGTTTTGTCGAGCCGTTGATGAATTAAAATCTATAAATAGCGTTATGGGACAGGGCGGCCGGATTGGTTTCACAGCGCATCACGCTCCAGATGCGTGGCGCGGTGGTGTAATAATGCTAGAATTACATAATAATTACAGTGCATTGTCGTAGCGGAGGGCAGGCGGCCCGAAAGCCGGGGAGAGCTCGCGGAGAGGTCTGAGGATAAAATAAACAAATTACGCAACACAATGCTGCCGCTTCTGGAAATAGGCAGATCGAGCGTGTGGATGGAATGAACGAAGAAACTGCGTGAAAACGAACAAAACCGACGTCCGGAAGATATTTGGAGAGGGCGCTCGTTTAAAGTCTCACTGTATGTTTAGATTATTAGCATCGTTAAACACGCTAGCGTATTGTTGGGCGTAAAAAAAAAAAACGCTGATTAAAGTGTTCTATCCTATCTTGTTCGGGTATTTGTCGTAAGTGTCGATGAAATTTGAAACAAGCATAAACAAACGAAGCGACCAGCCGGAGGCAACCAATAAAACGGATTTTATACTTGCATGTTTGGCTTCAAGAAGTGCCCACACTTTTTTTTTACTATCAATAAAACCCCGGATGGAGCGATTTAAAGAAGCCATTTGTTTACCAGTGATATGCTTCAATCTTAAAACCCCTCCGGCCCGGCATAGCGATTGTTAATAATTTGGAAAGAATAACATCGCCCTCCACATTACTACATGACGTTTGACAAATGTTTCGCTGTCGTGAACGAGACGCCACGGAAAGCGCACCACTTGCGGTGTTTGGCGCTACCACGTGCGACACATTTTTAGAATATTCGGCTTGAAGCAAGCATTCGGCGTGCGGATAGTCTAGCTGTTGCGGTGGAAATGTGGTGTGCATTGCGAAAATATTAAAAATAAATAGAACAAAAAAACGACGCTGTTAGAGCGATGCAGTTGTGCGACCTACCAACCGAGCGGATACTTCAGACGGCGTCCGATGCGAGGCTGTTTGCTCTTCAGCTCTTAAGCAAAGCCAGCTGTCGAGCTAAAGTCGAGCGACGGTCGCCTTGAACGGATTCGGTTTGGGCTGCGTCGTTTGGATCGCCAAAATATGCATACCGCATCAGTTTTTCGGCCCAAAACCACCCGGCCGGCAAGCGCAAAAACGCATCCTCCCGACAGCCGAGTTCGCTTCCATTCAGCTCTTTGCCCATCTTGAACCACTTGTTTCGGCTTTTACTGCCGGTTGCGCTGCGTCCTGTGAGGCGGACGAATGCGGGCGCATTTGTGCAACACATGTGCGCCACAGCCTGCCACGGTTACCAGCATCGTACGAACGGACCGAACCATCGGCCTAAGTAAATTAACGAGCCTCGGGGTAAAGGGTCCTGAGCGCATTCCGATGTGCCAATTGCCGGAAACTTCTTCTGGGATGAGTGTTTGTGTGTGTGTGTGCGGGAAGGATCACGCCAAGTGCCATTGCATGAAGATGTGAACGAGAGAAAAAAAAACTGTGTTCTATGTCCTGCGACTTGTTTTTTTTTTCGTTTTATTACTGTGCGTTTCTTGTACTTCTTAGTTCTGTGAGGCGACAAAAAGGACACAATCGTTTGGAAGGCGCAACTCAGTTCACGCGAGGCGCACTCATGGGACACCGTGATTTATCGCCCGTACGGACAATTATTCACACTTTTCAAGTACACAGTTTTTACGAATGTACAAAAACTGGATGAGTAGGTCGTTTAACGCATCTTTTTAAACGACATTTGACACAACTTTCCAGGTCGCAAGTGACCGAAACCCGGCGAAGCAGGGCAGCATAGCAAACGCTGGGATTCGAATATTGTTCAAACATGATAGAAAATGTTCAGAATAGGTCTCTTTTTGTTCATAACTTCCATAAGTAATAATTAAGGAAAATATATGTTTCATTTACTTTAAGTACGAAAGATAGTGATATAAATTATATTCGTGTTGTTATACGGTAACGTAATGGGGTTTATTGTAAACTTTAATTATTTAATTTAATACATAAATTAAATCCTTACACACAAATACACACAATACACTAGTAACCGTTTTTTATTGCATTAATAGGAAAACTAAGTTCAAATTCAATTGATTCATAGGTCAATACATGAATACGGACTTAATATTAGAGAAATTGAAATAATAATTTTTGTTCCCATTGTGTTCGCTATAAAGCATTCTAGCCTTAAATTTAAGCATTTTAGCCTTAAAAAGCTTTTATACTAAACAACAGAAGACTAATGGAAGAATAAAACGAACCGGTGCGGACATTACGAATTCTGAATTATTTTTTGCAGTGATATGTATAAACAAAACATTACATAATTAATCAACTATGGTTATTTTGATATTCAAATTCATTCGTCAATAAGTAAATTAAATTACTTCTAAATTAAAAAAAATCTACAATCCTTGTAAAAGTCACAAATAAAAGAAAATGTTTTGTTTACAAGACAAACCAAAATTTGCTAATTAATTCATAGATTTAAACATATTTTTTTATATTAATTTTACTACAAAACACCTTTTACTTTGAAAGAATATAAAACTTTAAAAGTACATAACGACATCTTCAGTTTTTTCATCTTACGCTACATTGAAATCGTTTCCAGTTGGATTACAGAAAAAAAAATTAATGAAGATTATGCACTATCCTCAAGAGTTCCTAATAGAGAACAGCATTATCCATATATTTTTTTAACTTCAAATAAAATTCGTTCACAGTGGAAAATTCACTCTTAGCAGAAATAACTAATGTTTATGAAATCGTTTCCCGTGAATTAATCTGTAATCCATGCTTCTACAAGCACTTCCAACAAACTCGAATGCAAACATGCTACAGGTGTGGTTCCTCGAACCATTACAAACCAGCGGTAGTGGCGTATGTGGTCCCTTTGTCCCATATGCCCCTGGCACTGGTTCGTCCCCTTCACAGCCATCGTCACGGGTTCACGGTTAACTGTTCTTTTCGTGTCCTGCACTGCCATACTTGGTTGCACCCGTGACGAAAGAAAAGTACTGCTGCTGCTGCCTACCAACAGCAGGGAGCCACCAGCCACCAGCTTCCAGCCCAGTTCGCCCAACCATACGGATTCACGGATTGAAATTTGAGATTTTTCAAAGCGCTGCAATTTCGGAGAGGAAGCATAAAAAAAAAGCGAGAGCACTATTATGCCCACTGTTTTCGCTTCGTACCGTACCCGGTGCCCGTCCCGGTGCCAGCATATCCTGGGTTTTACGATCGACGCACAGGGCCGACGCAACGCTGGGGGAAAATACGTCGTGTTTGAATACACTGGCACATATTGCTCTTTTTTTGTCTTCTCAGTAGAAAAGAATTGTTTGTAAAAACCGCCTGCCACTCGAGCGGCTCTCGTGCACGGCCACTTCCACGTCCACTTGATCCCGGAGTGAAGCCGTCGATCGAGCGACGTTCCCTTCGTTTGCCCGCTTCCTGGGCGAATCGTGTGCCCGATGATGAACGGTTTCAGCATGTTTGCGCTGCTAATTGTTCCCTGGTAAAAACGAATGAGATTGTTGAGCTTTGTTTTAGCTCTGCTTCCAAAAAAAAAAAAACTGCACAGCACGGGTAATATGCTGAAAATTGTCGCCTTTCCGCCCGTTCGGCACACGTAACGATCCAAATCCGGGCGAAGAGAACGATCGTGAGAGGGCGTTTTATCATCACACCCAAGAATGGGATGAGCTGTCGACTCGACTCCAGCAGCATACCGTCGTGGAACATATCGTTGAGGGTTGGCTAATTGGCGACGAATTTGCTAGTGGCACACATCCTCTGGGATGCGCTCTGCTGGACGCATCATTAATGAGACAGTGTACCGTGTGTGACAAGGAATTCATAAATCAGAACAAGTGATGCGATACTAATATATATCCCGAAAAAAATAAATAAAAAAATAAAACAAAACTTAAACACTCAACTTAAACTTAAACACTTTTATATTACTTTAGCATAGAAAAACTAACCATTTGACAAAACAAATTACGATCTTTGAATAAAATTAATAATAAGTATCCGAGACGAAATCGGTATCGCAAATGATTCGTACTCTCATTTAAGTAAAGTTTACGTTCGATATTGTATATTTATTTTATGATTTTATTTAAACTAGTTCCCAGGCTAGGTTAACTAGTACAAGAAAGCTCATTTAAGTTTAACCTTCAATTTAAAAATTGTATTGGTATCTTAATAAATGCTCGAAGTAAAAACTAAAACAATATCAAAATACATTGCACTGCAAAACAAGTAAGTTTCCGAAGAATTTGCATCTAATAAAATTCAGTGATTCGCTTCCTGTTTTGATATTTATAATACATTTATTTTTCTATAGATTGGTTAAAAAATCCCAATTTGAAAATGATTCTGTGGAAACACCCACTCAACGAAGAAGTCGAAAATTTTACAACTAGTTAAAGTTGCCTATTATTTAAGTAAATATTCCAAGTATGTGCTATTGACTTATGATAAACCTCGGTAATTAAAAAAAAAATTCTAAAAGATTTTTTGAAAACAGAGGAAATAAAAATACTGAATATTTTAAAAAGCTAAAATTTTATTATATAAACTCACAAGTGAAACAAATCGCGATATCAAACATAGGTCAACATAATTTAGAATAATTGTACTAACAACAAATCAAACATGAAATGTCTCTCGATGCCCCGATACAATCATCGACATGCATTACAAGCAAAAGCAGCGTTGTTCAACCACGTCCCACTATCGTTTTCATCAGAATAGAAGAAATCCATAAACATAGTTTCCTAATATTCGGAGAGCATCGTTAAATTCGATACGTCGGCCCAACCGGGCCCATGCGCCCGAGCTCCAAAAGTGTGACACGCACACGCCCCAAAATCTCCAATCGATCGATTTACACCCAACACTTCCCAATCGAGTGGCTTGCGCGGGAGAAGGGACCCTGGCCGGTCAATCGATCGATCGAACGCGCGAACGCGCATCTTAGGTGCTTGGTGTGAATTTAATTTTCCCATTCCCGTTGGCACTCGGCCATGGGGACCTGGGGACCACCCACCGTACCAGTGTGTTTGCTCAGCGGTCCATTATGCGTTCGCTTCTCCCGTTACATACCGCTAGCACCCACTCCCTCCCCCCCCCCCCCCTCCCTCCAATCACCTTCCAACGCTGGTCCAGGCGCCGTCATGTCCACGGTGCGACACCGCACGGAGTCGTCCTCGAGTCGATATCTCTTTCCCCGACGGCGAGCGTCTTAAATCATAATCTTTATCTTCATCATCAGCGTGTCTCTTCCTGCGTATATCTTATTTTTAATCCCCCGTCTCTGCCCCCATCCCCCAACCACTAGCAGACATGTCGTGGCTGTCCTATCGCACCTATAGGTTTCTTTGTTTTGAATTCGCGCCCGTTACCGAACGTCCGTTTGCATTAAACTCGCGTGTCTACGAACGATCGGTGGTCCGTCCGGAGACCCACAAACACACACACACAAACGATTCGCGAACTGTTCGGCTTTCCCGTGTGCGCACTCCCACCGACGACATCGCCAGCAACATCATTATTTTGCATCCTCCATTCTTCGTGCCGCCCTTCGGCCTGCGGGGCAGCCCGTTCAAAGCCCAAAAATATCCCCACGAGTCTACGCCATCGCTTTCCGGGGGAATGACTCCGCTGGTCACGCTAACTCAAACCGACATCAATACCGTTCCTAACAAATCGTCGTCAATTTATTGACACAAACGGAAGGGATGAAAAGGAAATAAAATGTGCACAAAATACATTTAGAAGAAAGAAGAAAAAAAAACAACGTCCGCACACACTATGGAAGGGATAATAATTTAAACGTTCCGGCGGTACTCCGCTTCGTCTATCGCGAATCCGAGTGAGCTGGGCGAGGGAGTAACGAATAAATCCCACCAGCACTCAATCAAGATTTTCGCAAATTACCACCGATTACTAACGAGATCTCGTAAACGATCGTAAACGTAATCCGGAGCTGCTGACGTTGCTGACGATCTTCGATCGAGCATGCGGCCGGAAGAAGCCGAAAGCATGTGACCCGCTTGGCTTGATTGTTGGAGGGTTTGACGTGACGAAGGGCATCGTCTGCTAGCAGTCCCATTGCCACCACGGGAGAGAGAGATGTATTAATAATAATCTAATTAGACGAAAACTAGCAGTCCATCAAAAATGTGTGCGTCGGTACGGCGTGCCGTCTTGTGGCGAAACCTCGTGGACCCCGTTCGGTGCGTACGATCAACCATGCGGTACGGACCCGCTCTCGCTAATCTGACGCCGACTACCGGCGGCATCGTTGGCTTTTATCTTTTCGGCCGATCACTGACAGGGTTTGCGAGTTTCGAAGGGATACCGTCGTTTGCTTCTTTTGCTCGTGCGAGTTGGGAAGCTAAACTGTCTCGCGTTGTCGGGCTGTGATGGACATGTTCATCATCGGAAGGCGATCTGAGCCGGGCTATGTTGGGGTTTGGGGAGGTGGGGGGATGAGATCAGCGACGGATGGATATCGTCTAAATCGTTTACGAATGATGCAAAATTACTGCTCGTCGGTGGATGGTAGCATTAGCTTGGAATGTTTTGGAAAATATTAGGACACAGTATTAATTGCATTCCAGCTTCTGGATGAGGGTTTGGGAGAAAATGTCTTTCGTCGAAACTAATTTATTGTAATCACCAAGTCAACACCTCCCCGTAAGCTGCCATGTTAGTTACGAAAAGTGTAAAAATTTCTTCCTGCCTCATAAACCCGCATCCAACACACGTCCTTTTGCGTACACGGAGCACGTTACGCAGCCCCGTAACATTCCATTCCGATGACTAAGATCGCGACTTTCGACACTTTCCGTTCCGTTTGTCACCTTCTGCGTTCGATCGGGTTCGATCAACGTGATACCGGTCGCCGTTAATCGATAATCGATCGTCGGTCGAAACGGCAGCCTGCCGTCCCCGTCACCGCCACCGTCGGGGCTACGTTCGACCTGGCCGTGGACCTGGACTCGGGTGCCTGTGACTTGTGGCTGCTGCTATCTAAATATTTCGGCCATTTGGAGATACTTTATCGCGCCGATCATCCTACTCCCGGTTTCAAACCCCCGGCCCATCCCCAAACGCTCCCCGGGGCCCCAAACGGCTGGCTCATCAGGCGAGCTCACCAGACCATTTCATCTGCATACAGATGAGCTTCCCATGGGTCTCGCGACTCGTAGCGCTTCAGTGCGCTTGTCAACGATCCATTGTCACAGCTTGGTTGTTTGTTTTATTTTGGCTTTATTTAAAGGCCGATTTTTGCTCCTTCGGTTCCATCCACCTGCACGCACCACCACGCGCCACCTTATGGGCAATCGATTAGGTTATGTTTTATTCATGTTTGGTTTGCGCTCTCGACGGTGCTCGGATGCTGGGATCCTGGAGCCGTTCGGGATGACAGCCGGACGGGAGCGTCGTAAATTTGTGCCCATTTTGCCTGCGCTGGTCAACACATTCGATTTTATCACCGAACGGGCTATGATTTAGCGCTATCGATCGCACCAGGTAGCACTGTAGTTATCCGTGCCAATGCAGGAGGATGAGTAATTCTAGAGGCAGAGCTACGGAAAGTGGCAGAATCCTAGTCGCAGGATGTTCTTCATAAAAGGGTAATAAAACTGTTACTAAAGAATTATCCTATGAGGATAATATTTTTCGATGAGGATAATAACACAAGTTGTTACGGTTTGCATAAAGTTTAGTGTCACCAGAAAAAAACCATGCAAAAACAATCATTCACCAGATCTTCTGATGTTTATATGCAGTGATTCTAAATTGATAATCTTAAACATGTACAGCTATTTGTAGGAAAATTGATAAATACTGTAAGATGCTATGAAACCATATTATTTTTTAGCGATCTTCAGAGTTAAGGGTTCCAAGATTCCAAGGAGGTTCTATCGCTATTTTCTTCGCTATCATTAATATACATTATCAATATGTTCTGCTTCAGTAGGTTAAAAGGATTACTTCGGGTATTTCAAATTGATTTCGATAAGAATTTCATTTGATTTGAGACTTGTTTGTTGTCTCTATAATGAGTTTGGTTTCCAATTTTTATTATATTTTGGAAACACGATTGACTCTTTCATATCTTCATACCCAATCTTCCTTTATTTTATAAATGGTCTTTCGTAATACTTAGTAAACAGTCACTTCGCATTTGTAAATAGACGTAACCTCATCGTCTATACAAGTTTTTTTTCTTCTAATACTTATAATAAAATATACTCGGTAATTAATTCGGTCTCTATTAACAAACAAACTCATTTTCGTTTTTTTATGCAAGTTGTGTTAATTGTCAAAGCTTAGAAAAACTTGATAATACTCATATCAGCGATGACAAGGCAGATGATTTATGTTGTTTTTTAATCTAATAAAAATTGTACATAGCCAAAATAGCATAAGTCCATTGGCACATTTCAAGTCCATTGGCACATGGTTTTAAAAATACAATATTTTGTTATGAGTTGAATTCAATTGCTTTATAGCACATGGAAATACAAGTGTCGACAACGATTTTCTCTCGCGACACGGATGTCTCTTTCATAAAACGGTCACATTGCTTCAGTACCACTAAATGGTAGAATTCTGAACGCTGCTGCCCCTCGACAAGGGTGAAATGTTATGGCCCGGCAACGAATAATCCACTGCGAGTTCATAAATTCACCCGATCCGTAAAATGCTTTCGCGCTGCTTCCCGCGCAACGGCAGCGCAGTTTCGCTTTACGACTGGCGCAAAACGAACGAGCAGTTTTATCGGCCCGGGTACGTTCTACCGGTAAGGCAAATGCCGCAAATCAGTGCAGAAACTGACGTTAACATCGTAAACCATCGTAAACACAGTCACAGCCTACGTTTCATCCGCTTCATCTCCGGTATCCACTTACCGCGAACGTTCCGTCGTGTCCGGCCCTTCGGTGCGCGATCGTTTTCCCTGCAAGACAGAAGAAGCAATCGGTAAGATGGCGTACGGTTTTTGTTGCTTGGTGAGAAAAGGCGTGTGAAAATTCCACCCCTCCACCCGATGAGCTACAAAGGGAAAGTCGCATTGGAAACAAATCATCACCTTATGTCCCAATATTTAACAACACAACAAGTACTACCTAACCGGCAACCTCTAACTCAAACCTACTACTACTCGTTTGGCGTGATTTATCAGCAACCCACCGTCGCTCGTCGGTGAGCCCGTAATTTATCTTCACCTTGTTTCCTGGTTTCCCACCGTCATTTCCCACCATTCCCACCGGTGCCGTTTGCCGTCGATAAAACGCTAAACGGGAACAAATTATTTAAACGCTTCCCGAAAAATGTGCCGCGATAAGATATGCCGGTGATCATTGCCTCCCTTGGGAGAATACGGCAAGCAAGCCTCTTGCCGTGAACGAACGCGAACGAGCAGAACGAGCGAACGGGGGACTTTCGCTGTTTCGTCGAGTTTCGTGCTTCATAGGGTTTCCCCACCCGGTTCGATTCGGTGTTGCATCGTTTTTCCTCTCTTCGTCTTTCGTATTTTATGCATCGTCCCGGAAAAGATATCCACTTGACAGATTTAAGGGCTTCCCCGTGGGTCGTTCGGAGAATAGGACCAGACATCGCCGGGAGGATGAGCATGAGCACATGTACACAACAAAAAAACGTATATATTCAAAATCGAATGAAAAGTCATAAACATAAAAAAGGCGACAACTGATGGGTGTCAACGCGGCACACGGCCTCCGAAGACGCGGAGGTCGGGATGAAGTGAGTTTGTAGAAAATCGAAAGAAAAAAAAAACACGTTCGACATTTAACCGTTTTTTTTCGAACTAGTTTGGTCTGCCCAACGGCAAAGCATGTGTTGACAAGATTCATTTTTTTGTTGTGTATAATGTTTTTATGAGAACAAAGTTAAAAAATGATCGTTTGCAAGCCGAAAAACACGCTGTGTTTGGGTCTAATTAGGAGAAGTAGGACCAATGTTGATTAGAATATAAAATAGTTGTATTAGGTTTGTGTCTTGAAGATTATTAAATCTACACTAAATTTTAGTTCTAAAAAGCAAGAAACTACCGTGGGGAAAAAAATGCTAAAAATTAGGTTATCTTTCATCTCCATCCTAGAAGCCTTATCACGACGGTCTGGTTGGTTCACCCGAAAAACCATTCGCCTCGGTTCCAGCCCACCACAAGCCAAAAGAAAAAAAAAAGACCAACCACTCCTGCCATGCATCACTTTGACGGACGATCGTCACCGATCTGAACCGGTCAAAAACAGAAACCAAAACCTTTCCATGCTGCTTCTTGTCACATTAAACACAAACACACAAGGGTCCGCACGAAAAAGTGGGAGGACAAAACACACATCTTTATCGAGCGTTTATCGTGTTTTTGCTCGCTCGGGACACGATTTTTATATCGGGCTCTCGATAATTGCCTCCACGTTCGTTTGTTGCGATTTGCGACGCTAGGGACGCGTGACGGCTTCAGGGGTCGACATTCTAACGATTGAAAATGGAATTTTAACTTTCAGAAAACACATAAGCTTAACCAACGGTTAAGGTAGCACAACTTTTATTATATTAGTGCATTACCAATTGAATTGAAAATATTATCACCTTTTCAGACCTATTTAAGTAAAAGGGTCAATGAAAGCATCACAAAGCTATTCGCATTGAGAAATAAAAATATAATTGGATGCCCGCAACGAGATTATTTATGTTTGAACTATTTGTTAGGTATACTTTTATTAATGATTCAACGATTAATGACAAAGTACTTTGTTCAATAGGCCATATTTTGTTTTAAGCATCAAACAGATTTTTGTTTGTATTTTTGAATATTTTTATTTCTAGTTTAATAATTGTTATATGACTTGGTATTTTACCTGTGTTGATTTTTTAGCTAATTGTATTCAATGGGTGTGATAGAAATATTTGTTCGTATGGTATTTCCCTCCTTTCTCATCGTTTCAGTGAATTAATAACATAAGTATCGTAAAAATAGGACATGTTTGGCAAACCCTGCCTCAGTGCACCACCAGTCTGAAGTCTGTTTGCCGTCGCACGATCGATCGAAACAAAACCGACATTGAAACAAACAAGACGAATTTCGTCTTGAATCGAATTCGGAACGACGAGTTGGCCTTTCAGCCAAGGAGGGTGATAAAATTATACCGTTTGAATTTTATGCTGGAATCTTGGAATCTAGCGTGTTTTTGGGGAACTCGCTTCGGCGCGGGAGAAAAGAAAGGTTTATACGCAGAACTCGTCGCTAGGTGACAACCCCGTGATCGTATGATTTCTCGTAGTAGCCACCGCGTGGACCTGATTTTCTCCGTTTCTCCTATCATTTCTTCTTCACTTCTCCCAATCACACGCCATAACAACTCTCCCCGATGAAGGGGCCATAAATAATGTTAATAAATAATATCTATAAAAAGGCTAATTAATGGGTGAAGAATTATGTTGTTCGTGTTCGGAGTTCTCGTTTAATTTTTATGAGCACTCGCGTACCGGCCCAAACGTTGGTTACTGTTTGTTTGCTTTTATGGGTCGATATTGTTTTATTTGTTTTTAATTTTTATCTCCTGCACGGTGCCATTTACAAACGATCTCCAGCAGCCCGAAGAAGGTGGACGGTGACAAAAATGCCACCGTTTGCATCCAATCGATCGGTCGATCGTGACGTCCCTACCGAGTTCGTTGCCATTTGTGTGTATCGGAATCTGAAGAAGCGCGTATCGATTTACCCGGTTGCGCCTATTATGACGAGCGTGAGTTTTGTGTTCGCGAAGCTAAGCCTGCTCGAGCACGGTCATTTCCAAACTTCCCATTTTGAAGCGTGTTAACAAGTACCACACCAAGCGATGGAGCGTAATCGAGCGCGTTTTTATCGCGGCCAGTCGCGGTGAAATATGGCCAACATAATCATTTGTGGCTCGTTCGTTTTTTTTCTTCTGTTTTTTGTTTCGTGGCCCCTTCGAAAGGTAAGAGTTATTCTGCATGTTGAACCACCGTTTACCTTCCAACCTTGTGAGACAACATGACAGAGGAACAAACGACCCCGTTCGGGAGAGAATGCCGTGGCCCAAACGACAAACGATCGTACGATCATAAGAGCAAAACAAACGGTGAAGGTGTAAGCATAAAATGTGCAACTGCATGTTCGTGCCTTTTGGGGGGTCTTAGAGAAGACAGTGCATTTTTTTTTGCGTGTATATGTACGATGCCCACCGACGAGAGGGACAAACATTTATCACGCCTAAAACATGTGTCCTTGCAAAAGCAAAAAAAAAAAACAAAAAACAAGCAACATCGGGACCTGCAAAAGGGGCCCTTATGCGCTACAAATGGCATGTCGAGTGAAGCTTAAGGTGACCCATTACATCCCGGACCGAGCATAAGCGTGACGATTTGTGCAGCATTTAAATTGCATTAAAATCCCTTCTCCAACTCTCTACCCACTTTCTTACACCCGGCGACGAGCTTCCCAAAGGGAAGGCAGGAAAGCGAAAGGAAAGCGACTAATCAACACCCGGTGCGTGTGCGGTTTGCCTCCCTGGCGAACCACGTCTGGTACGGCAATCTTTCTAATAAATCTACTCGAAAAGTGACCAAAGTCTGGTTAAAATATTAGTTGAGAGATTTTCCGAGAATTTCTGGCCCGTCGGTTTGTTTTGTTTTCACCTCAGTTCGTGCGCATTATTATTCGTTTCGCTTAATCACACGCGGCCCTATCACGCTGGTCCATATCGTTCCGATCAAGCCAGCAGACTCATCTCCAACTTGCCGAGGGTCCCGTGTAGATGGTTGTTTTTATTTTTAAACGAAACCCAACAAAAAAGAAAACAGCGAAACCAGGGTGTTAGTGTGTACACGGCACAGCATAATTTAAAACATAATTAATTTTATATTATTTTTTAATTTATCGCTTCGACTAGTTTCTTTTTTCTTCCTTTTTGATGGTTTGGGTGCGCTCGCGCTCTACCGAACGCGCGTCAAGCGTGCGCTTGTTTTGATTTAATCCATCATGTGCCACCGTGGGGAAGAACGAGATGGCGTTCCGTCGATGTGTCATGAGAGGGCGACAAATCGTGTCGAGTGATCTTAGGAATGTTTTTGAACGATTGTGCGTTTGGAGACAAATTCCAATACGGGTTTTGTATGATTGGAAAAGTGTAAGAATTTTTTAAATCCAATGAAATCCTTATGAAGCAAACGAGATTGATTTTTTTATACTTCAGTAAACAGTTTTAATATGGTTTTTATAAAAAGAAGTTTGGCATTTTTTCTTGTTTCTGGCGTATTAAAATTTGAGTTTTGACTAAATTTTTTAAAAATTTGATTAAAATTTGAGACTTTGGCATAGCTTAGATTTTGTACTCGTTATCAATTACTGTCAATCAATTTTTCAAATATTATCAGCCTCATATTATAAACAATATTGAATCCCTCTACAATCGGAAACAAGAATATTGTTGTATAGAAAATGATACAATTTTACTTGCTGCAGGCCTATTATTTATTGTGCTTGTACAAAAACGTGCAACACAGTTTGGACAAAAATGTTAAGGGTAATCCAATAAACAATAAATAACTTTACTGATAAAAAAAATAATATAAAAACTACGTTGTATAGGTGTTTCTACCAAATCATACGATATTAATGCCAAAACCAAAGGAGAAAACATGACAAAACTACCCTAACAATCATCAAACATTCTTGGAAGAGTAAAACATAGCAAATTCGTACTGCAGAATATTTCATAGGATTTAATATGATGTCGTACCATTAACCAATTTTTCTCTTTTTTGGTAAATTATGATGAAAATGAATTTAAATATAACGGCTGAAAATCCATCATGATTTACAAGATATTCAGCAAATGTATCCTTACTATTGCAAGCAAATTTAATCTAGGCATCCAATTCTTCGATAAGTACCTAATGCAAAACGTTCTAACTATTGAGTTGATTATTTATTTTTGCACAACAATAATCGAGTAGCATCAACATAACCAAAGCGGCTCCCATTCCCCCCCCCCCCCCCCCTCGCCCCGAAGACAAGTGCATGGCGATGTAAAAGGACAAAAAAGCGTTAAAGCAACAGCAATGCACCGCATACGTGCACACATACACACAGAAAAAGGAAGAACCAATGAACCAATGACGAAGCGAACAACAAAAACCACGCTTGGAATCCAACCGGGCGTTTTGAATGATCAAGGTAAATTAAATTAATAAACAAAAAGACACAACATTAACACGGCATATTTTAGCAGCGAGCTTCAGGAAAGCCCGATACCGTTGAGAGAGAGAGAGAGAGAGAGAGAGAGAGAGAGAGAGAGAGAGAGAGAGAGAGAGAGAGAGAGAGAGAGAGAGAGAGAGAGAGAGAGAGCGAGCACGGGACGCACGGGGGTGAAGATTTTCAGATGAAGATAGCGTGAAGCCACGTAAGAAAGGAAGAATTATGGCAACGGTCGGCTTGTGCAGTGTGCACAGACTCACGGGCGAAGAATACCCGCGTGAGAAATGATCGGACAAATGAAATTTGAAAAATAACCATAAACCAATGCCCGGTGCAGGTTTATGCTGCGCGAGTGTCGTGTGCGCGGTGGTGAAGGAAATGCAAATATTGTGCGCCCGTTCTGCAGCGTTCTGCGTACGACCAATTTTGGTGGATTATTAATGAGGGAAAATTGGTTTTCTATTTTGATGCTGGGTGTGTGAGAGGTTTTTTTTATTTATTCTGCGCAATAGCCGGAGGAATAGTCATTTGAAGCGACCAGCGATGTACGAGATCTTCTTCCCATCCATTCTGCTGCTCATTAACTCCTCCTGCTGATCGATTCGTTCGCAGATCGCATCGCACGAGCGCGTTACCAAATGGTTAGATAATTTGTATCCCTAAACAGTCGTAAAACTAAATAAATTTATTGTCCCCCCGTCGCACTGTCACCGTGTGTTCGAAGCGCAGCGAAGAACGCATAAAGCAAAGGCACCATACGTCCAAGAGACGGCAGCCACTACACCACCCGGTGGCAGTGGACCCAAGCTGGCTGGAAGCTGGAAACGAGTTAGAAAACAGGTGAAAGGAGTAACGTGAAGATCGTTAAAGACCGTGTGGCATACAAAGATAAGGTGGCTTCCAGTCGAGCAACGGTGCAGGAGTGGAGAGGATCGTCTTCTACTTGCGTGCGCTTCGTTAGTAGGGTTAGGGCGATGGGTTCGAACGCCCGTGTCACAGGCCATCGATACGTGCAGTAAATGGTCTATTGGTTTATGGGTGTACCTTTGGTTCTATCTCTATCATTTTATCAATGATGGAGATCCGGGGGGCAGATATATAGCTACAAGGCATTAGTGTCACCATTTCATACGATTTTCACATTAAGAATCGACAGAAACACAAACACACAGGCACGCACGTGCACGCAAGCACAAACACACACACTAGAGCTGCACGTAAGTTCACGAAGCGGGCACACTTACATGTACCGGTGGTCAGACACCTTAAGACACCTCTCGGATCGGATCTCGAGTCGAGTCGTTGTCAGCTGTCAGCAGTCGACGTGGTAGTGACCGTTTGCGTCGATCACCGAACCGATCGTAGTAGGCCGGATCCACACGAGCTCCACCAAAAAACGCGTGCTTTGTCTACCGACTGCGTTTTAGTGCCGCGTTTACTGACGGTAGAGAACTTCATTCGTCGCCACGGCCCATTGGTCACACTTCAAACGGATGCACTCACACTGAACGCTACACAATCGCGCGCACCAACACTCATTCACTCGTGCAATTTCGGTCCATTCCGCGGCTTGTCAATGGCCCGTGGATGACGGATCCGTTGTGGACGTTGCCGTTTCCCCCTAGTGGGCAGGATGCGCTGGCCAGTGTGTGTTCGTGTGGCGAACTAGAAGAAAGACGTGAAGATGGGTTTCGTGAGCCGGCTTTAATGTGATTTTCGTTTGCTTTATATTGCTTGTTTCTCTACGGACTAAAAGCTGAGACCCAACGGCGACACCGGGAGTTGGGGCGGGGTTTTATAGCTTTAACATTATTATTATTGTTATTATTATTGCTATTCCCCCGTGAGTTTCACTGTATCGACGTGGACCTCCCGCCGGGCCACGTTTTATGCTCGAAACATTCGTCTACCCCCCCCCCCCCCCCCCCCCCCCCCCCCCCCCCCCCCCCCCCCCCCCCC